>OZ030019.1:49907500-50070000 GCA_964023405.1 Apodemus agrarius
ATCTTTGTTGGAAATAAAACCAGATATCCAGAGTAAGGCCCTCACTCTGTTTTTCTTTGGTTCTTATCTTTGCTGGCTTGTTTGTTTACTTTTTCTCTTCTTCCTCCTCTTCCTATTCTTGCTCCTCCTTCTCCTTTTCTTCCTCCTTCTTCTATTTCTTCTCTTTCTCCTTCATGTTACTGAGTTCTTGATATTAAATCCTTAATTCCTTTCTTAATAAAAATGGTAAAAAAAAAATTTGCTGTTTTCTCCCAGTGCTTTGTCCCAAGACCTTTTTGTCTTGTTTATGATTTCCTTTATTGTGCAATAGCTTTGGAGGTATCTCTGTTCCTATTTGTCTACTGTTTTTTATTGCCTACCTATGAAATCTCCAGCAAAAACAATGGCATAAAGTCCTTCACACCCTCTTCTAGAAGTTATTATTTTGTGGTCTAAGTTAATTTTTAATTGATTTCATGAAGTAAATAGTACAATTTCTTATTTTATATATGGATTTTTAATCCCCAGTATCATTCATTGAGTAAATTCCCCCTTCTTCATTACATATTAGTTGAGACTGTGTTTGCATAAATGTCTGGGTTGGCTTCTGTATTCTCTATTCTATTTCTTTGGTCTGTTATCTCTCCGAAAACCCCCTATCACATTCCCTCTCTCCCTGCTCACCCCCTCCACCAATTTCTTGACTTGCACCCCCCTATTCTGGGGAATCAAACCGTCACAGGACCAATGGCCTCTCCTCTCATTGATGTCTTAAATGGTCATCTTCTACTATATATGTAGCTGGAGCAGTGGGTCCCTCCATGTGTACTCTTTTGTTAGTGGTTTAGTCCATGGGAGCTCTGGGGTTACTGGTTGGTACATATTATTGTTCCTCTTGCAGAGCTGCAAAACTCTTCAGCTCCTTGGGTTCTTTCTATAGCTACTCCATTGGGGAATCTATGTTCAGTCTATTGGTTGGCTTGAGCCATCGGCATTTTGATCTACCTTCCAACAAGTATCAAAGTACCCACACTTTGGTCTTTCTTCTTTGTGAGCTGCATGTGGTCTGTGAGTTTTATCTTGGGTATTCTGAGTTTTGGGATAATATCTACTGATGAGCAAGTTCATACCTTGTGTGTTCTTTGGTGATTGAGTAACCTCACTCAGGATGATATTTTCTAGCTCCATCCATTTGCCTAAGAATATCATGAATTCATTGATTTTAATAGCTGAGTAGTACTTCATTGTGTAAATATACCAGATTTTCTGTATTCATTCCTCTGCTCAGGGACAGCTGGATCCTTTCTAGCTTCGGGATATTATAAATAAGGCTTCTATGAACATAGTGGAGCATGTGTCCTTATTACATGTTGAAGCATCTTCTGGGTACATGCCCAGGAGTGGTATAGCTAAGTCCACAGGTAGTGAGTGCTATGTCCAATTTTCTGAAGAACCACCAAACTGATTTCCAGAGTGGTTTTACCAGTTTGCAATCCCATCAGGAATGGAGGAGTGTTCCTCTTTCTCCAGATCCTCTCTAGCATTTGCTGTCCCCTAAGTTTTTGATCTTGGCCATTCTGATTGGTGTGAGGTAGAATCTCAGGATTGATTTGATTTGCATTTCCTTGATGATTAAGGATGTGGAACATTTCTTTAGGTGTTTCTCAGCCATCCAGTATTCCTCCATTGAAAATTCTTAGTTTAGCTCTGTACCCATTTTTAATAGGGTTATTAGGTTCTCTGGAGTCTAACTTCTTGAGTTCTTTGTATATATTGAATATTAGCCCTCTATCAGATGTAGGATTGGTAAAGATCTTTTCTCAATATGTTGGTTCCCTTTTTGTCATATTGACAGTGTCCTTTGACTTACAGAAGCTTTGAGATTTTATGAGGTCACATTTGTCAATTCTTGATCTTAGAGTATAAGCTATTGGTGTTCTATTCAGGAAATTTTCCCCTGTGCCCATGTGCTCCAGGTTCTTTCCCAATTACTCTTCTATTAGATTCAGAATATCTGGTTTTATGTGGAGGTCCTTCCTTGATCCACTGGGACTTGAGTTTTGTACAGGGAGATAAGAATGGATCAATTTGCATCTCTCTACTTGTTGACTGCCAGTTGACTGAGCAGTTTGTTGAAAGGCTTGTCTTGTTTCCACTGGATGGTTTTAGCTCCTTTGTCAAAGATCAAATGACCACAAGTGTGAGGGTTCATTTCCAGGTCTTCAATTCTATTCCATTGATCTACCTGCCTGTCCCTGTACAATTACCATGCAGTTTTTATCACTATTGCTCTGTAATAACCTTGGGGTCAGGGATGGTGATTCCACCAGAAGTAGTTCTATTGTTGTGAATAGTTTTTGCTATCCTGAGTTTTTTGTTATTCCAGATAAATTTGGAAATTGCTCTTTCTAACTCTATGAAGAACTGAATTGGAATTTTGATGGGGATTACACTGATTCTGCACATTGCTTTAGGCAAGATGGCCATTTTTCCTATATTAACTCTGCCAATCCATGTGCATAGGAGATTTTTCTATCTTCTAAAATATTCTTCAATTTCTCTATTCAGAAACTTGAAGCTCTTGTCATACAGATCTTTCACTTGCTTTGTTAGAGTCACACCAAGGTATATTATATTATTTGTGACAATTATGAAGGATGTCATTTCCCTAATTTTTTCTCAGCCTCTTTATCCTTTGAGTATAGGAAGGCTACTGATTTGTTTGTGTTAATTTAATATCCAGCCACATTGCTGAAATTGTTTATCAGGTTTAGGAGTTCTCTGGTGGAATTTCCAGGGTCACTTGAGTGTACTATATCATCTGTAAATAGTGATACTTTGACTTCTTCCTTTCCAATTTGAATCCCTCTGACCTCCTTTTGTTGTCCAATTGCTCTGGCTAGGATTATGAGTACTATATTGAACAGGTAGGGAGAGCCTTGTCTAGTTCCTGATTTCAGTGGGATTGTTTCAAGTTTCTCTCCATTTAGTTTGATGTTGGCTACTGGTTTGCTGTATATTGCTTTTACTATGTTTAGGTGTGGCCCTGGAATTCCTCATCCTTCCAAGACTTTTTTAATGAAGAGATGTTGGATTTTGTCAAATGCTTCCTCAGAATCCAATGAAATGATCATGTGTTTTTTTTTTCTTTGAGTTTGTTTATATAGTGGATTGCATTGATGGATTTCCATGTATTGAACCATCCCTGCATCCCTGGGATGAAGCCTACTTGATCATGGTGGATGATCATTTTGATGTGTTCTTGGATTTGGTTGGCAAGAATTTTATTGAGTATTTTTTCATTAATATTCATAAGGGAACTTGGTCTAACGTTCTCTTTCTTTGTTGGGTCTTTTTGTGGTTTAAGTATCAGGGTAATTGTGGCTTCATAAAATGAAATGGGTAGTGTTCCATCTGCTTCTATTTCGTGAAATAATTTGAAGAGTATTGGTATTAGGTCTTCTTTGACGGTCTGATAGAACTCTGCATTAAACCCATCTGATTCTGGCCTTTTTTTTTTTTTTTTTGGTTGGGAGACTATTAATGACTGCTTCAATTTCTTTAGGAGTTATGGGATTATTTAGATCATTTATCTGATTCTGATTTAACTTTGGTACCTGGCATCTGTCTAGAAAATTGTCCATTTCATCTAGATTTTTCACTTTTGTTGAATATAGGCTTTCGTAGTAGAATTGATCATTTTCTTGGATTTCTTCAGTATCTGTTGTTATGTCTCCCTTTTCATTTCTGATTTTGTTAATTTAGAGACTGTCTTTGGGCCCTCTGGTTAGTCTGGTTAAGGCTTTATTTATCTTGTTGATTTTTTCAAAGAACCAGCTCCTGGTTTTGTTGATTCTTTGTACAGTTCTTTTTGTTTCTACTTGTTTGATTTTAGCCCTAACTTTGATGATTTCCTGCCATCTACTCCTCTTGGGTGTATTTGCTTCTTTTTGTTCTAGAGCCTTCAGATGTGCTGTCAAGCTGCTAATGTATGCTTTCTCCAGTTTCTTGTTGGAGGCACTCAGAACTATGAGTTTTCCTCTAAGGACTGCTTTCATTGTGTCTCATAAATTTGGGTATGTTGTGGCTTCATTTTCATTACATTCTAAAAGTCTTTAATATATTTATTTCTTCCTTGGCCAAGTTATCATTGAATAGAGTGTTGTTCAGCAGCCATGTATATGTGGACTTTCTGTTGTTTTTATTGTTATTAAAGACTAGCCTTACTTAGTTCGTGGTGATCTGATAGGGTGCATAGAATTATTTCAATCTTCTTATATCTGCTGAGGTCTCTTTTGTGACCAAGAATATGGTCAATTTTGGAGAAGGTACCATGAGGTGCTCCAAAGAAGGTATATTCTTTTGTTTTAGGATAAAATGTTCTATAGATATCTGTTAAATCCTTTTGGTTTATAACTTCTGTTAGTTTCACTGTTTCTCTGTTTAGTTTGTGTTTCCCTGATATGTCCACTGGTGAGATTGGGGTGTTGAAGTCTCCTACTATTAGTGTGTGGGGTACAATGTGTGCTTTAAGCTTTAGTAAAATTTCTTTTATGAATGTGGGTACCCTTGGATTTGAAGCATAGATGTTCAGAATTGAGAGTTCATCTTGGTAGATTTTTCCTTTTATGAGTATGAAGTGTCCTTCCCTATCTTTTTTGATTACTTTATGTTAAAAGTCTATTTTATTTGATATTAGAATGGCTACTCCAGCTTGTTTCTTGGGACCATTTGCTTGGAAAATAGTTTTCCAGCTTTTTACTCTGAGGTAATATCTGTCTTTTTTGCCTGAGGTAAGTTTCCTGTATGCATCAAAATGTTGGGTCCTGCCTATATATCCAGTCTGTTAGTCTATGTCTTTTTATTGGAGAATTGAGTCTATTGATATTAAGAGATATTACGGAAAAGTGATTGTTGCTTCCTGTTATTTTTGTTAATAGGGGTGGAGTTATGTTTGTGCGGATCTCTTCTTTTTGTTTTCTTAAAAGAAGATTAATTTCTTGATTTTTCTGGTGTGTAGTTTCCCTCCTTTTGTTGGTGTTTTCCATTCATTATCCTTCGATGAAGGAATGAATTTGTGGGTAGATAATGTGTAAATTTGTTTTTGTCATTGAATGCCTTGGTTTCTCCATCTATGGTAATTGGAGAGTTTTGCTGGTTATAGTAGCCTAGGATATCATTTGTGTTCCCTTAGGGGCTGTATGACATCTGCCCAGGATGTTCTGGCTTTCATAGTTTCTGGTGAGAAGTCTAATAGGTCTGCCTTTATGAAAAAGGACTCAACTGTTTTTCTTACTGCTTTTAATATTCTTTCTTTGTTTAGTGCATTTGGTGTTTTAATTGTTATGTGGCAGGAGGAATTTCTTTTCTGGGCCAAGCTGTTTGGAGTTCTGTAAGTTCCTTGTATGTTCATGAACATCTCTTTCTTTAGATTAGGAAAGTTTTCTTCATAATTTTGTTGAAGACATTTATTGACCCTTTAGGTTAGAAATCTTCACTCTCTTCTATACCTATAATTATTAGTTTTGGTCTTCTCTTTTTTTTTCTGTATTTCCTGGGTGTTTTGAGTTAGGAGCTTTTTGCATTTTGCATTTTCTTTTATTGTTGTGTCAATGCTTTCTATGGTATCATCTGCATCTGAGATTCTCACTTTTATCTCTTATATTCTGTTGTTGATGCTTGCATCTATGACTCCTGACTTCTTTCCTAGGTTTTCTATGTCCATAGTTGTTTCCCTTTGTGATTTCTTTATTGTTTCTACCTCCATTTTTAGATTCTGGATGGTTTTATGCAATTCCTTTACCTATTTGGTTGTGCTTTCCTGTTACTTTTTTTAAGGGCTTCTACCTGTTTACTTGTGATCTCCTGTACTTCTTTAAAAGAGTAATTTATGTCTTTCTTGAAGCCCTCTATCAGCATCATGAACTATGATTTTAAATTCAAATCTTGCTTTTCCTGTGTGTTGGGAGTATCCATGACTTGCTGTTGTGGGAGGATTGGGTTTGGATGTTGCCACATTGCCTTGATTTCTGTTGGTAATGTTCCTACATTTGCCTTTAGCCATCTGCTTCTCTCTAGTGTTAGTTGGTCCTGCTGTTTCTGGCTGGCTCTTGTCCCTCCTGTGGGCCTGCAAGCCTGTCTCAGCACCCTTGGGTGACCAGCTCTCCCCTGTCACAGAGTGTTGTGGCTCAGCCCAGATCCTGGGTGCAGATGGGGCACAGAAGGACCCTGTCCCAGCTGTTCTGGCACTTCTGTGTTCCCTGTGTTCCTGGCTGTGCCAGCCTGCTCAGTTGCTGGAGAAAAAAATGGAGGCCTCACCTCCAAATTTGGGAATTAAATCACTCCCTGCAGAGCACTTCTAGCCTGGGCCGGATGGATGCACATAAGGCTGTAGTGCTTCCCAGCTCTTAGGTGCTGGTTGAGCCTGGATGGACCCTGTCCCTGGAGACAGATGGCTCACAGTTGCTTTCAAATGTTGATTTCTTTTGCATCCAATAACTTCCCTGAATTTTATAGAGTTAATGTTTTGTTTTAAGAAACTAGTTAGTGTTTTTACACATTATGTTATACCATCTTATTATGGGTACAATTCTAGCTCTTTCCTTCTATCATGGGTCTCTGCTTTCTTTTGACTCACTAGTTGGCTCTCTGAAGTTGACATGCTTTCTGTTGTTCTCTTGTTGTTAGTGAGCCCAGTGCATCTAGAATGTACTGTTCCCAATCAGCATTTCCAAATAAGTGGTAGTGAATTCAGGTGACTCTTCAGAATGCAAGATCATTGGACACTTTTCCCAACTCTCCTTTTTGAAGGAGAAACTGATTAGAAGGTATTACTGTTGTTTCTGCCTCTTAGAACTTTGCTGGATGAGGAAGACTATGTAGCCACTAGCTGTGTGCTGGTAGATTAGCAGTCCCTGGGAGAGCCACAGCATACTCCCACTCTTCTCTGCCAAGCAAGTCATGAGAATAAAGTACTCCCCCACTATTTTCATGCTTATCTTGGGAGACGGTACTCTAGCCACAGGACTCTAATGCACCATACCCCACCAAACTTCAGACAACTAGATGCACTCAGCTTCTACTACACCCCAACATGTTTAAAGAAGTTAATCCTCTGAGGGTTCCCTACAACTTGGGGAATTGGACACATGCATGCCCTTTTAATGAGATAGGATTTATGTGTGGTAATAGGCATCTCTAAGATTTATTAATTTGATAGCAAAAAAAAAATCAAGGTACAGTGAAGGTAAACAACATAATTGCATTTCTTAATGTTAAAAGCTTATAATATATACACAGATATTTTTATATAAATATTATTTTCACTTTTCTGAAGGATGTACAGAAAATTGCTACCTATGATTTTTTTAATGAAGTAAGTAAGAAGAATTCCATTTTATGGGCTAGGTACACAGCTCAGTCAGTAAGTGCCTGAGAAAAAAATACAAAGACTGATGTTCAATACCCAGAATGCTTGCAGAAAATCCGTTGTGTTTTTGTGCCCTTGTAATCCCAGAAATCAGGACATAGAGACAAAAGGATCATGCTGGGCTCATTGGCCAACTAGTCTAGCTTAGTCAGTAGTCCCAGGCTAGTTGAAGACCCTGCCTTAAAAAATGAGGGTAGAACATGAAGAATGACCTCTCACCAACATACAGAGAAAGAGGAGAAAAAGGAGTGAGAGAGTGAGAGAGAGAGAGAGAGAGAGAGAGAGAGAGATATCTAATTTTCCATCTAGAACCTTAGTCAGTCTATGTCCCTAGTAGCTGTCTACTATATGTGTGCTGTGAAAATTAGAGTTTGTGGAAGAATGTGTTAATTGGCTGCTCCTGCTATCACCTGTTTCACTTGCCTCATCCCTATATGTACTCAAATAATCCACAGAGCTTATTCATACAACTTCTAAACACTTTTGTTCTAATTTAGAACTGTAGACTGTCTCTATTGGCAGAGTGCTTGCCTATCAAGAATATGAAGACTTGGTTTGGGGCACACTACCACATAATCTACTATAATCTACTGAATCAAATAATTCAAGGTTGGTGTGGCACCTGTTATCCCAATACTCAGGAGTTGGATGTAGGAGCATCAGAAGTGCAAGGTAATTTTCTCAGCTCAGGCTACATGAGACTATATCTAAAAAAATTGTTTTAAGTCAAGTGTATGAGATTTAATGAATAAATAACTGATCTATAGTATTGTTCTGTGGTGAATTCATAATCCTGGAGGCCCTTTTCACATGATTTATTTTACTTTTTAGATTAATTCAATATACCAATTAAAATTAATCTGCATCTTAATTTGTTTTTCTTAAGACATCTTCTCATTTAGGATGAAATCTCTATGTAATACAAGGATTTTAAACATTATCTTCCCAATACTTCTTAAAGTAAAACACAAACTTTCTGCCAACAATGAGGACACACACAGCTAATGAGAAAACAGCATCTTTCCTGCTCTGTGATGGCCTGGCTGCTGTGAAAGGGAATGCCCTCTGAAGTCCCACATGAAAGAGAGACTGGGACATGTTCTCCTTTTGGAATGCTGTCCTGACACAGCCAGAAGAGAAACCATGGTATTTTAGAAGGTCTGCCCAACCCACCTGCATTAATTCTTATGCATTAGAATTATTACCTCTCTACGCAATAGTTTGGTTTCAGTCACTCGTCAGATATCTCAATATAAACTCACTAAATATAGTGAGATTTCTATGGCAACCACTGAAAACCAAATTTGGTCTAACACTAAATTATTCCAAAGTATGCTGTGAAGAGATTTAGGCTTCCTACGTATGGGTCATGCTATGTTTGCTGTCTGTGACCACCGGTGCCACAGGACAACAAGGGAGCCATTGTTAAGGCTGCATGAATTCCTCAGGAGCCAAGGCCATAGAGAGCTTTCCTGGAATGCGGCTAGACAGACTGTGGTGAATTCACAATGCTTTTAACAAAACAAAAAAGATCCTCTAGTCTACCTAAAGCAGGAGGAAATGCAGTCTCAACCTATACCTAAACCATTTTCAGATTGAGAGCAACTCAGAAAGCTGCATTCTAAATCCTTTTCAAAATGGACATCACCTAGGCCTGAGGAGATAGCTGTCAGTAAAGTGCTTGCCTTATAAGCATGAGAACTAAGCTTTATCTCCAAAACTTATTAATAAAGCCAGGTATGGTGGTGTACACACTTGGCAATCTTAGTGCTGAGACCATTGGCGCTCACTGGCCCACCACTACCATAGTCCTACTATAGGTCATAAAAAGATCCTGTCTCATCAAACTAGGTGGGGAGTCTCCCAAGGAACAGAACCCAAGGTTGACTTATGGCCTCTGTACAGGCACACACTCACAAGGCCTCACACAAATGAGCACCACTTGACCATTTGTGACATAGAAACTGACCTTTGTGATATTGGAACTTGAAAAAAAAGAAAGATCTCAGAAGATGTTCAGTGCATTTTATTGAACAGTGAGTAAGCCCTAAGTTGTGATGATCTTGCTTTGATCAATTGACATGCTTTCTTGCAACCATTCATCAAGCAAAATGCTAATCTGAATTCATTCTTTTTTCTTTCCTCTGTGGTCATGGTGGGTTGTACCAATAACTACCCTACCAAAGTCTTGAGTCATCTTGGAGACAATCCTCAGGGCAAATCTGTGAGGAAGGTTCTAGATTGCATTAATTCAGATGGGCAGAGTACTCCAAACTCTATACTATGTTACAGTCTGGAATCTTGTGCTGAATAAAATATGAGAAATTGAGTTGAGCAACAGCATCCATTTCTCTCTGTCTCTTGACTTGGTGCAACGTAACCAGCTACCTCAAGCTTCTGCTGCCGTGACGTCAATGCTAAGATGTGCTTGCCATGATGAGTACCATACAGTATATCCTAGAACTCTGAGTCAAATCAAACCTTTCAAGCCCTAAATGCCTTTGTCACATCAATCAGAAGGGTAAATGATATAGAAGGCTTATAATGGAGGATAGTTTCAAAACAATAAAAGCTTAAGATTACTTGAGTGTTAGGACTGTTGGAAGTATGAAAGGATTGAAAGTCTCAGGAGAGGACACTGTGAAGGTCTCTCAGTAGGGACACTTCATTTTGAAAAGCAAGGAGGAGAGATCTCTGTAGAGCACAATAAATACCAGCTAGAGAAGAGGGGTTGGGCATAGATTAAATGTCCTGAGTTTCAAATCCTTTTGCCATACCCAACCCACCACAGTTTAGATCACACAGTACACCTGCCCATACTTAGTTGACTGAAGTTCACAGAAACAGTCTACCATAAGGAGTGCTACAATGGACACTGCTTGCTTAGAAGAATGATGGAAGCTCAAAATTTGAAATATCTTGATGCTCAAATACATGTCATTTTTGCACCCTCATTTTTAAGTTGGAGAATTGTAAATCTAATCGAATTCATAATCTTAGATCAGAAGATAGAGAAGCAGCAACTTAACATAGGTTGTTTTGATCAAGGTTCTGAGTATGGTATGATATCGTAGTTTGAATATGGACAACCCCCATGTTTGTGATCCAGATGGTGGAACTGTTTAGGAAGAGTTAAGGGTTATGGCCTTATTTTAAGAGTTGCTTCAATGAGGGCAGGGTTTCAAAAGCCTTCTGTTATTCTTGGTGTTTCACTCTCTGAAAAATCAAGATGTAAGCTCTCAGTTATTTCTACTGTCACAGATTTGCTCCGCTATTATAAACTCTAACCCTCTAAAACCATAAGCCTTAAGTTAAAACCCTTTCTTTTACAAGTTGCCTTGGTCATGATGTTTTTACCACAGCAATATAAAGGTAAGTATGACACCTCAACTTCACATGAGCAGGAAACTTCTGTGGACTATTCTGTGCCACATGAAGATGTGATAAACAAAGCTTTAAGACACTTTTCAAAGACATCATAAAAGTGAAGTGAGAACTCACCACTGCATAACCTATAACACCTATATGAGAGCTACAAAGAGAAAGAGGAGCTTAAAAACAAGCTTCAGGCCAAAGAATATGCATGGAAGTCAGGCGTTTGGTATTTTAGCCCCACTCCCTCAATTCCATCTTTTGGAGACATGTTCTGTGGTCCAAGATGGGCTCAAAATTGCAAAGTAGCTAAAGATGACCTTGAAATCTTGATCCTTTCAAAGTCTATGGTTAAATATGTAGTAATATATTGTGCTGAAGATCAAATCCAGGGTACTCTGCAGGCTATGCAAGCATTTTACCAATTAACTTACATCTTCAAACTTGTACATTTTGTAATGCAACACATTTCTAAAGTGGGATAACTGGGTGCTAGTGGTTAAAAGAACTACTCTGTTTATTTCCTTGTTCTATCTGAACCTATGAAATTAGATGTTCTTATCTGACTCAGTGAAATTTACTCAAAATATTAAGGCTTCTAAAAATGTTCATTTTAATTGTTGCTGTAATTTCTTACCCCAATAAGCCCTTATAAAAAACACACAACTCAGCAATTATACATATAAGCTATATGCATAGATTGGGCAGATCTATCACTATAATAACTTATTCCAAAGCTATGAGATCCCTCACTACTTGCAGCTTCTACAGGCCATGAGGTTCTGCTCCATATTGGTTTCTATCTCCTCTTCCTCCATTCTCTCTCCTGCCCCCACTCTCTCAGAAATCCAATCCCACCCATCCCTTCCACTGCCTAATCATAGGCTCTAGCCATTATTTGACCAGTTAGAATGTGGAGAAGATTTACATGAGATCACCTGAATATATGATCTACCCATCATCATGGGCAGCCCCTCTTGAGGAAGCAGGATTAACATCAGAGTACAAACAATGCCAGGGAGATCCACATTAGTACTAGCATAAAGGGTTTTTGATTTTCAGATAATTGTGATTTGATGTAGACCTTGTTATAAATTCATTCCCTAACAATTTCCTTTTTTTAAAAAAATGATTATTTTATTTTATTTTATTTCTAGAAGTGATTCACATCTATGTGTCTGTACCACATGTGTGTCTGTTAGACATTGAGGTCCAAAAATACCTCAGATCCACTGGACCCAGAGTTCAGGATGGTTGTGAGTCACCATGTGGGAGTTGGAGATCAAACTCAAGTTGTCTGCAAGAGCAGTGTAGTTGGTTTTTTTTTTAACTTTTCTACTGTCCTCATAACATTTTCTTAGCCTTTACAATGATTCTACCTACAAAACTTGAGTTTAAGTTCTCATTTTTTTAAATTGGAAAACCTTAGATAAGTATGTATTTCTAGCATAGCATCTTATATAGTGTTGAATATTTAAGTCCTAGAGGTAGACAGGGAGAAATTCATGAAAAATACTTTTTCAAAACCTCTGAAGTGGAAAAGAGCTTCATGTTACTCTACATCATATCAAGTATTGGAATATATATGTATTTATTAATTCTTACACTAATTTACCCTCATTTTAATTCATATTTTTAGAACAATGTTTTCATCTTGCATAAGCGATCTCACATACATTTTGTAGATGGAAGGTAGAATCTGTTTGTTATAACATCAATAAATATTCATACTTGTCACTGAATTTAGAGACAACATCAACCCAGAGTAAGTTAGAAAGTGACATTCATTGTCCTAATCTTAGTTTGGCTACTACTGTATACTATTAAAGGTACTGCTTCCTCTTACTCTTCTCTATAGACATAATGAGATACCAGAACTACATTGGCTTCCAAGGAAATTTTCTAAGTTGTATGCAACAGCTTGCTCAATTTGTTGAGCTTGTCCAGGTTTTAGTTGTTAGAGGCTCATCTTCTCCTGAAGACTCCACATGTTTTACTTACTGGGGTTTCTGTTCTCATTTTCCTCACAGTCCCTTTAGAATGAACCAACTCTATGTGAAATGGCCAATCCTAGCATGACTCCAATAGCTGGCAGAGATATCAGAAATGGAGGAGTGTGATATTTCACTTTCCAAAATAATAAAATTTAGGCTATTTAGCCAGAGGTAAGAACTTTGGTTGAGTTCCATGAACTTGGATTTTAATAACAGTAAATAGTTTTTCTTTACCTGTTTCCTTCTCTGTTTTCTTCCTTTAGTAAAGAAGATGATTCGGCTCAGGGAAATAGTGTGATATTATGAAGGTCCCACTCCAGAACTGGAAGTTTATTTTTTGGAATTGTGGGATGTCATAACGTTAAGTCCTACTTGAGACCTATTGAAGAACTGATCCCAGCAAAAACCTCTTCCAATACAATAAGGACAAATATGTCATCCACAAGCTGAAAAATCATCAGTTTTTAAAAACTAGAATTGTTCCAGTAAGCCATAAGCTCATCATTCAAGAGTGAAGAAAACAAAGAATTTTGGATACGGAAGATGAAGATGATCTGAATTGAATAGGTTCTTACCTTAGGGTTTCCATTGTTGTGAAGCAACATCAAGACCATGAGATTTCTTATAAAGGGCAACATTTTATTTGGGGCTGGCTTATAGTTTTAGAGGTTTAGTCCATTATCATCATAGAAAGAAGCATGGCAGCAGGCAGATAGACATTGGAGGATCTGAGTATTCTACATCTTGATAAGAAGGCAGCTAGGAGGAGGCTGGAATCCATACTGGGCAGAGCTTGAGCACAAAAGCCAAACAAATCCACCCTCACAGTGTTTCACTTCATCCAACAAGGTCACACCTACTTCAACATGCATACAATTGCTAATAGTACTACCAAACATATGAGGTTATGGGGGGGGAGTCACACTTATTCAGACCATCACAGTACTTTCCAAGAGAACCACTAAAGAGGATACAACAATAAAAAGAAACTTAGGGCCAGCAAGATGCCTCAGTGGTAAGGGCACTTGCTTCCAGTCCTCATGACCTAAGTTCAATCTACAGGTTGACGAAAAGAATCACAACCAACTCCAGCAAGTGGTCCTCTGGCCTTTACTAACCCTGACACACACAAACCCCAGTAAATAAATAAAATTATTTAAAACTTATTATAAAGAAAAAGTGGGAGCTCCAAGAAGGAGTAATAAACAGGGAGAGCATGTGAATGAGAAGCTCAAAAGAAACCCGGAAACCAGCAGGAAGAATGTAAGAACTGATAACTGTTGAGAAACATAGTGCAAAATTACCTGAGGTGGGAGGAGACCTGAGAGAATTAAGATCTGAGATTTCTTAGACAGTTAAGGTATAGAAGTGGTGATTTACTTTATACACACACACACACACACACACACACACAAACACACACACACATGCACACGCACACAAACACACATCATACACACAAACACACGCACAAACACACACACACAAACATGTATACATACTCACACATACAACATATATACACACATATAAAACAAAACAACAAAAAAACACACATAAAATTAAGTAAAATAGGAGCAAAAAGAAAAGATATGGACAAAAGTGAGTCCTTCTACATTGTAGGTAGGAATATAAGCTAGTCTATCCATTAGGAAAATCATTGTGAGGTTGTCTCAAAAATTAAATTGAAATTATAACTATCATATACCCAACTGAACCACTCCTGGATAGTCATCTGAAGGATTCCATGTCAATATCACAAAGATATTTGTGCATCAGTATTTATTGCAACACTATTCACAATGGCTAAATTATGAAAGCTAAGAGGCCAGCAAAACAGATAAAACCAACCAGACCCTCAAAAGCTCCCAGGGATTAAACCACCAACCAAAGTGTACACATAGAGGGACCCATGGTTCCAGCTTCATATGTAACAGAGGATTGCCTTATCTGGCATCAATGGGAGGGAATCCCTTGGTCCTGTGGAGGCTAGATGACACGGCATAAGGGAATGCTAGGGTGCTGAGGCAGGAAGGGCCGGTAGGGTGGGGGAGCACCCTTATAGAAGCAGGGGGGATAGGAGCTTTAACTGTGAAGGGGGACAACATTTGCAACAGAAATAAATAAATAAAATCAATAAAATTTTAAAAAAGAAAAAAGAAAGTGTACTACCTAACAGATATGGTCCTACGGATTGAACTTACATCATATGGACTGGTAGCACGTGCTAGAGAAGAAGTAAGTGTCATGTTAGGCTGTGATGAGCCCTGGAAGTTCCCTCATGACGAGATCCAGGAGAGTGGCTGCTGAATACCAACCTTTGAAAGTTGTTATCTTGGCCAGGTCTATGCACTGTGTATAGTGCTTGGAATACACAAGATCCTGGATTTGATCCCTAATACTACAAAAAAAGCTCACTTGCATTTGGTGGAACCCCAACTCTGCTTGATAAAGGCTCAGTGTACTTCTGGCAAGTGAGGTGCCTCTTCCAAGTTGCAGACTTACCCTGGCTCTGGGGGTCCCAATGGGATGAGCTGAACTTTTCTTGCAGAACTATCACAAGAATGGCTCCCAAACAGACTCCCAAGCCATTGAAAAGAAGTAATATTGAAGCGTGAACTTGAATGTTGAATTAGACATCATGCAAAAAGAAAAAGATGAAATATTACTCCAAGGAGGGAATGCATATAGGCCAGTCACAAATGCATGGTGCACTCCAAGCATTTTCTCTGGAAAGTGTATAGAGTGAAAGCAATGTGGGCTAGAGATGGAAATATTGAAGTTTGAATAGCAACTTGGATTTCATTATGAAACTTGAGGATGTAGTATTTGTGAGTAAATGAATGCTATAAAATATTTTAATTTGAAATAACACAATGGCTTAACTAGAATGTCAAGGACATGTTAAAAAATTAGAGAATATGAAGTTTACAAGGCATTCACAGAGAAGACTTCACTGGGCCAAAAGAAAGACCAATTATAAGCATGCATTGAAGTGCCATAGTAAACCCAGAAGTCTGCATGTGTGTCTGCATTATAGTTTCCTACCTGCCCAGGTATGCATACAGAGAAATGTGTTTCCTTCTCCATGGAAAGAGAACACATAGACACTGAACACAGAGAGACAGGGTGCTCAATTCTAATACCTCAGCTGGCCTTCAATGGACAAGACATGATTTAAAATATGTACAAAGGGTCTTTTCCATTAGATTTATATCCTTGCCTTCAAATTAAGAGCCACTTAGGCTGATGCCTCAGAGTCTAGCTGAAAGGATGCCAAGACATTAGCTTTTAAGTTTTCCGACTTTGGGAGGATAAATTTGTAAATGAGACACAGCCACCCCATATGTTCAAGTCTCGCTATATCACCTTCTTCAGAAAAAAACAATACTAACACTATGCTGACTTTCAAAGAGAGTAAAACCAGAGTGAGCATTAGTTGTACATTTGGGACTTGAAAGACTTGTACTCACAGGACTTCAGCAATGTTGGAAACTACTATAAGTTATTGTTATTTCTAGGGCATTTTTCCAGGATATTCACATTCAAATGACACTAAAGCCCCAAGCTGCTGTCCCTAGAACAGATAGCTGGATTTCTGACTCTGTTTCAAGAGTCCCCTGCCAGAAGGACAGATGTGAAGTCATTTCTAAGTGGAGGGCTCCAGTGACTGTCAAGGGAAGAGGTTAGATGTGGAAAGCTAAGACAAGACTGAATTTAAAAAGTGTCATCTGGATATAAAGTACTGTAAATGCATAAAATGGTTTTCTAATTGTACCAAGATGTGCAGTGGAACACAGACTTCAACAAGATTAGAGAGAGGGTCATAAGATCTCATTACATAGAACGGTCCTTACTGTCAGTCTGACTGCCACCTTCTGCTCTCTGCAATGGACTCCTTTGTGAAATGTCTTCACCATTTTTGTGAATGTCCCTCTTCACTTTCAAAAGTCTCTCTTGTCTGTCTGTCTGTCTGCACATATGTTGTGTGTGTGAAAGCCAGACATTCATATCAAATATCATCTTCAGTAGCTCCCAACCTTATCGTTTGAGACAGAGGTTTCACTAAACCCATAGCTCACTCATAAGGCTATACTGGCTGGCCACAGGCACCAGAGATTCTCCTGTCTCTGCCTCCCCAGCTCTGGGATTACAGGGAACCATCAAATTTTTTGAGGGTTCTGGAGATTCAAATTTAGGTCCTCAGGTTTACGGGTACTCATTGTACTCATTGAACTATATCCCAGGCCCTCAATCTCAATATTTCTGAACTAAATACAGAATACAAAAACTGCCAGCAACACTAAAACAATTTAAATGTTTTAAGTTATATAAATATTATATATAGCTACATGTATATGCTGTAGAATATATGTGTGTATGTGTGTGTATATATATAAATATATATGTATGCATATACATATACACATACACATACACATACATATTCATATACTGGAATAATATATATTGAAATACAAAGCTGAAAGGAGTTAAGTAACTGACTATATATGATTGAGGAGAGGTATAATAAGAAGAAAATTAACTGAAAAAATCAAATGTAATATAAAAGCAAAGAGAGACAGAAAGTATGAAGGAGAGAAGCAGTTATGGTATAGGAGATGAGTATCGAACCTTTCCACATCAGCACAATGGAAGCATGAGTGGTCTTAGGCTCCTCTTTCTTTACAAAAAGTTTAACCAGCCATTATCCACAGTTCAAGGAAGCACTCTGAAAACTTCTGCTGTTTAAAATAATTCTGAGACTTCTGGGAAGTCTACAGAACCGAATGTGAACTAATTAGAAGCAGAACAACAATCAGTCTTGGCCATACCATATTTCCCTCAAGTTAACAGAAACACATGACAAAGAATGTTTTGTTTGTGGGGGATCACGTGACTTCTATAGGGACAAAAGGAACTGATGAATGACAACTATGTCCCTAGCATTCACAGTTATGCCAAATAAATCCATTCTGCTCCCATATTGGGTAATGGGTCACCTGCACCTCTAGGTTTGGGTAGAAACACAAAACATAAGGAAGGCTTACCATGACTAGTGAACACATCACAGGTGCCTCTGTGCTTCTGACAGAAAGAACATCTGAGCTGAATAAGCAGGATACTTCACAATCCCCTTCTAAAGTTGAACTACCTCCAAGAGTGCAGTGGAAGTTCAATCTCTTAGGTTACTAGATGGTTGGTCTCAAGTGACATCTTCAGAGATACATAAGGCCACATCCATGTGGAAGGGAAAGCCAGTTCCACACACTTCAGAGAAGCATGGAATTTGAACACACTTGGTTTGAAAGGTCTACCAAAGGCACCAATTAGATAGCTTCATATGCTCTAATACCCAACAGGGAGAGCACTACACTCACAATAGAGTGCTCAGAAGGTGCCATTCTCAGAAACTGGACAACTTGGATGAGATAGATACTTCCTTCAAAGACATAGTAATAAGAAGTCACTCTGGAAGAAACCATCAGAATACACATATGACTAGTACACAAATTATAGTTAAGGATAATGTTTTGTGCTTTAAAAGTCCTTTCATTGCAGAATTATTCTAATTCTGTAGAATAATTTTTAAGAACTGTAGAGAAATCAAAACTCGCAACTTATTTGTATAAAGCTTGTGTTATCCTGATACCAAAATTTACTGAAGGTTACCCATTAAAACTGCAAAATTTCATCACATATACAAATACAAAAGCTATCACCACTGAAATACCAAGTCAAATTCATCAGCATATTTAAGTTTGTAGCTTCTGCTTTGGCATTCTGTTTCATAATATATATTGCATGTAGTATGCACTATATAATAAAAACATCCTTGTTCCACATGAAGTGTCATTTTTAAGCTTGAATGCATAGATCATGAGGCCCTCCAAAGCTGCATAAAAATTAAACTAACTCAAGGTGATATGAAACAGGGTGAAAATCAGGGCACAAGTATCGAGACACTTAGGGGGTAAAATGTAAGAACTTACAGATTTATTCTGCTATCTGCCCTTCATGAAACTCAGTTATCAATGGAATGACCTTTGTTCATGACTTCACATAGCCAATGCCTTATTAATAAGGGTAATGAAGGAAGAGAGGGAGTGGATATAAGATTAGAGAGAATGAAATAGCAGTTCAGGTAAGAATGCTGGGTTGTCCTTCAAGTAAAACTGCAACTTGAGATGAGTGAAAATTGTATACTACATGCTCTAAAGAAATACATGTAGTCCATGTTATAGAAAACAATCAGTACATACATCCTATTACTAAATTAACTCTTATATGTTGTGAAAGGTCTCTTTGTTCTGCCCTAAATGTTCCTAGCTCAGATGCCCCTGGAGGATTACAAGGTTGACACCAACCAAAATTAACCTACTTTGCCATTTCAAGAAGAACATGAATCCAGATGCCTCCAGAGCGGAGGAAGAGTGCAAGGGACAATAATGAAAGAAGCACAGACATCACAAACCTCAAGAACCGGGGTGAGCATCTGTAGTGGTTTCAATGAGAAATGTCCCACATAGGCTCATATTCTTGAATATCTGGTCCAAAGTTAATGGTACCATATGGGGAGACTATAATACTTGCAGAAGACGTAAGCTTGCTAGAGGACGTACATATGTAGAAGTGGGCTTTGAGAATTTATAGTCTCACCCTGTTTCCAGTTCACTCTGTTTCCTGGTGTGCCAAGCAAATGTAACTATCCAATTTTTTGTTCCTGTCTCTGTGCCTTCTGCTTGTTGCCATGCTCTCCCATCATGGTGGACTCTTACCCTCTGGAACCATATGCCCAAATAAACACTTCCTTCTACTGGTGGCATTTAGTCATGGTATTTTATACAGTAGCAGAAAATTATCACATATAACACTACTAGAGGGGCAAGCCCGAGCTCCAGAGTGATTGACTTCCTTTGTCTCTGCCCCACTTCTTCCTGTTGCGATAAATTAGAAAACAGGGTTTTAGGATGTTCATCCACGGTCATTTCATGCTAGCCCTTTGAATAAAGTAGTTTTGAAGATTCCTTTGCTGTCTCTGCTCACTGGCATTTGCAAGCAACAGGAAGCAAGGAGCTTGGGTATTCTGGTTACATATTCAGACTGCATGTCACCTGCTGGACAACATAATTACATTTCCTTGAGGAAGCACGTTCAACAGATCTATGCAGCTGATTCTTCTCCAGAGCATGTACTTCTGCATTGCTGAGTGACTTCACCTCTCTGCCTTATAGCAAACAGTGATAGATATGAGTCCTGCTTAAGGCTCAAGCTCACTGAATATATCTTCACCAGTCTTGACTAGCGGACCCAACCCAAGCTAGCAGAGGCTTCCTAAAGATTAAAGCACCATCACTCCTTCAAAGTAAGGAACAAGATTTTCTCACTCTCAGCCCTGGAAAAAGACATGGCATCTTCTTAAAACATTAGGGTAGACAAAGCAGTTTCCATATCTTGTTCTCATTGTCACCAAACACAGAAGCCCTCTTGCCTCTCACTCAGGGGTTATCAGTATACCTTACTGTGTTACACATAGATCTCTGACACAATCCTCACAATGTCAATCCCTGGTGCAGAACAAACAGGTTGTGTGTGCACTCAGTAAAGCAAAACAGTGCCCAAGGAGGAGTGAGGCACTACAGGTGCTGGTTTCCCAAGGGTTTTGGAAGCAGAATTCAACTATTTCTTTAGTGGAGTTGTGTATCCTAAGGGATTAAAGATAAATGTTTATATTTCCAGGTTCTCCAGTATAAATCAACTGAAAGCATTAATGACTTTAACAAAAATCAGAGGAAAGACTGTGCTGTCCTAATACTTAAAGTTATTATTTGTTCAAGAATGCATGCTTATTACTCTGCTCCATGTGAAGCTTTGTATGAGTGCATGAATAATCGGATAGTTGTCTGGGAGGTGAAGAGCACACAAAGCTGCTTTTGAGTTGAGGATTACTTCAAAACAGCTATTATTCCAACTTACTAGCCCTATGCCTGTGCTAACAGCCACAGGACATTTTTATCTACAGTATTTATCTTTAAATAAACACAATGCATAAGCCATATCTTCATTTGCTTTCTTTTTAATGTATTCAATTTTATTTCCATGACTACTAGCTATGACTTTATGGGCACCATATGAGGTTTTGGTATTTTACCACATGGAATGACTGGATCAGCTAAATAACAATTCCATCAACTCACACTTGGGAAAAGGGCAGTTGTGGAAAGTGGGTGGTAAGGAGGAGGAAGAAAGACATCTGTATGTACACTTTGGTCTTCCTTCATCTTGTGCTTCATGTGGTCTGTGAGTTGTATCTTGGATATTCTGAGCATTTGAGCTAATATCCACTTATCAGTGAGTGCATACCATGTGTGTTCTTTTGTGATTGGGTTACCTCACTTAGGATGATATTTTCTAGCTCTATCCATTTGCCTAAGAATTTCATGAATTCATTGTTTTTAATAGCTGAGTAGTACTCCATTGTGTAAATGTATCACATTTTTTGTATCCATTCCTCTCCTGAGGGACATCTGGGTTCGTTTCAGCTTCTGGCTATTATAAATAAGGCTGCTATGAACAGAGTGGCGCATGTGTCCTTATTATATGTTGGAACATCTTCTGGGTATATGCCCAGGAGTGCTATAGCTGGGTCCACAGGTATTTGGAAAGTGGATCAAAATATCCATGACTCATAGCCAACCAATAGAATAGCATAAAGTCCCCAATGGAGCAGCTAGACAGAGGACCCAAGGAGCTGAAGAGGTTTGCAGCCCTGCAGGAGGAACAATAACATATACCAACCAGTACCCCCAGAGCTCCCAGGGATTAAATCACCAACCAAAGAGTACACATGGAGGGACTCATGACTCCAGCTACATATGTAACAGAAGATGACCATTCCAGACATCATTGAGAGAAGAGCCAATTGGTCCTGTGAAGGCTTGATTCCCCAGAACAGGGGAATGCAAGTCAGGAAATTAGGGGGGGGAAGGTAAGCATGGGGAGGGGGAATGGGATAGGGGTTTTTTGGAGGGATAATGCAGAAATGGGATGCCACTTGAAATGTAAATTAAGCAAATATCTAATAAAAATAAAATAAAATGAAAAGAAAAAAGAAGTCTGTATGCTGTTGATAGGAATAAAAGTATCTCTTCTTAGAAGACAGTGTGGAGGTTCCTTAAAAAGACAAAACACAGAACTGCCACGTGAAATGTCAGACTCTATGTGTACATGAAAGAATGGGAGTCAGTAATGCACACTTCCTGCATAGAGGAAAAAGTAGCTATGAGTCATCATGCACCCCTACCTCAAACCCAATATTAAATGATCTTTCTGTGGGCTGTCTAATCACCATTTGTCTAGCTCTCTTCTTGATCTTTTAGTAAGCCAACCAAGTTATTGAAAGTTTTTCATGATATTTAACTAAAGTCTAAAAGAAATGAGGAATTTTCTGTTATTCTGGTCCACCCAGAATATAAGATCTTCTCTTTTCTTTTTTTCTTTTCTTGATTTTTGGCTCCCTTACGTATTTTCTTTCTCTAAGACTGGATTTCATAGTCTGTTATAACAATTGCATTCTCCACCTTCCAAATGCTTTTCCTCCAGCATACAGTGAAAAACAGGTTTGAAGCTTAGAATTTCATGAATTTTAATTTTGATGTTATTATTTTATTTCTTCATAACACTAATGAATAAAATCAATTAGCCTGTATTTATGAAAAAAGTTCCTAAATGCATGCGAAGTCAGTATAACAAAGTTCAATTAGTCTCCTATAATGAGTGAAGGGAGCAATTTGAACAGGTAGAAAATAGGAAGGTGGATCAAATGTTTCATATTTGTTCTTTTAGTTACATTCTATATCACAAATTGGTAAGAAAATACTGCCTTGCAGATATAGCATGTTTCTTTCCTCCACAGTGTGAGTATCCCATTACCATTATAGTGTAGAGATGACCTTGGCCTGGCCACTGACGCACCCAGAGCAGAGTAATACTGAAGTAACTACAGGTCTGCTTATGTGTGTGTGTGTGTGGGGGGGGGTGGATAGGATCCTCATCTGGGAATTCAACCACTTTTTCCTCACTCAGCTGCAAGAGCTGTTGGAAGATGCTACCCTATATAGGAAGTGCAAGATTAAATAAGTAGGAGGACTCCATAATGCAACTTTCATGAGGTTGGAATCCATAATATGGTGGGCCTTTGTGGTGATACACCTGTTTTGGGGCCATCTACAGTGTTGATAAGTAACCCTTACTTGTACTCTGTAAATAAGCTTGCTTTCTTATACCATCCATGACTAGCTGCCCAGTGTCAGCACCACTATTTTGACGGGCTCTCCCACATCAATCACTAACTTAAAAAAAGTAAGCCTCCAAAAATGTCTACAGACAAAATAATGGAAACATTTTCTCAGTTGTGGTTCTTCCCTGATAATTCCAGCTTGTACCAAGTTGACAAAAATCCAGCTAAGACAAAACTACATTGGAGGTAAATGGGCTCCTTCCTTTGACCTATCCTCAGCACTCTCTCTGAAGTGAGTAGTAGACTGTTGTTCATATCCTCCCAGGAAAACTTAGAAGTCCAAAACAGGAATACCATTTTTGAGGGAGAGAGAATATTTGTAACATAGCACAGCACTGAGTCACTATGGGCTTGAAAATAATCTCTTGGAAAGTTTTAGCATTAATAGGCATTGCTACTTAGTTTTATTGCTCAGCTTTTTCTATGTAGCAGCATTTTTATATAATAAAAAAGAGAATTTATTTTTAAACTGGGGCGATAACATTTTTACTTTAAATCATCTGCAGGAAAATGCAATAATCAGAAATAGGAAATTTTAGAAGCGAAAACTAATACAGAGGTTGGGGGCCCAGAAACTCTTTCTTTTCTTTTTGTGTGTATGATGTGTGCATACACATGTGTGTGGATGATTGTATGTGCACAGGTATATGCACCAAGGCACAGAATGTGTACATGAGGTGACATGATGGGTGTTAGTGCAAATCTTCCACATCTTTTAAGAAAGGTTCTCACTTACTGGTATTGGTTGCTGGAAAGGAGATGTTGCTTTCCAGTTGTAATCATGGATAATTCTTTGGCTTGCTTAGTTGGCCTATGAACTTCCAGAATTCTATTGTCTCTCCATCTCTCATCTTATCATAAGAATACTGAGACTGCATGTATGTAGTGCCTCATCCTGCTTTATATGGGTTCTGGTAATCAAACTAATGTATTCAAGTCAGAGAAGGGTGCTGGCTAGTTTTCTGTAAATATGACACAAATTAGAGTCATTTGGGAAGAAAAAAGTCTAATTTAAGAAAATGTGTTCACCAGATCGGCCTCTTGGAGAGCAGGTGAGATAATCTGTGGTGCATTTTTTGATGGATGATTAATATATATGTGTACAACTTACTGTAGATGGTGCCACTCCTGGACTCAGAGTACTCCTGGGTGCTATAATAAAGCAGACTGAGCAAGTCATGGGAAATAAGACAATCAGAATTATTCTTCTGGAGCTTGTGCATCAGTTCTTCTCTCTAGCTTCCTGCTCTGAGTTCCTGCTCTGGCTTTCCTAACTGATAGAGTACAAACTGTAAGATGAAATAAACCAATTCCACTCCAGTTACTTTTGGTCTTGATATTTTACAGAAGTATAAGCACAAACTATGTCCTTAGTCCCTAAAATCCTTTGTAAATTGTAGTTAGTAATTATTTAACTTTGGAGACTAATTTAGTGTCTGAGTTCTACCTGGGGCTATAGCTCAGTGGTAGAGCATGTACCTCATTATATATGACACCACAGGTTAAAATACCAGCTCTGCCAAAATTACAAAAGAATGACTCAACTCTGGGAAAATGACTGGACAGGACTCCAATAAAATTTTCTATGTGGGCACCAAAGTTGAAATGTTATATATTTTCATATACAAAAATAATATGTTTCTGACTTTGCCTTTAAAAGTTTATTTAAAAAGAAAACTTTGGTTATAAGCTAAGCAAAATAGGAGGTCAGCTGATTTTTAGCTATGGGCTATAACCTCCTACAAAGACTTTATCTGCCTCAAACGTACACATACATATATGCCCCCCCCACATATACATTGCTCATATTATAAACAAAAAGATAGTAAAGAAGATTAACTTACTGAAAAATATGTCAGAGGCAATATTCACAATTAAACAGGACTGTCTGAATCAGAGATGCTACATTATATGTGACATTGATGAGTCCTAGAATAGATATCGTGTGATGTTGTATCACCATTTCTAAGCCAGGGCTTTCCTCTTCCTGCAAGGATGATAAACTCCAATAACCCAGGCTGCAATACTTTTATTAAACAATTTTGATATCTCAGCAAGATGAATATAGAGAATGTTTCTAACATACTCAGGTTTTATAAAAAGTGAAAGTAATGACATAATATTCTTCTTCCTGTGACTCTCAGGTGAGGCTGATTTTTGATGAACAGGATGCTCAGCTCTGCAGCCTTGGTTCCTTCCTGTCTTTCATTGGGAGAACTAGATGGCGACTGGGTAGTACTGGCTGGAGAGGAGCTGCCTGGCTTGCCAGTGGTACTTTCGTACAATTCCTTGTCTGCTTTTTTGGACCTTATTTTATAGAAAGAGCAGATGAGTCCTTCTGAAACCTGTTAGAATTGGTGACATTGATGAGCCCCTCAAGAATTGGTGTGACATGTGACTTAGTGTTTTATACACTTTATATGATGGATGTTGACTTGACCTCTATCCGCAGACTTCTCTCACTGCTTGGCTATACAAGGTCAAGTGGCTTACAAAAGATTACAAATTTAATGAATGTAGTGTCTGGAAGCAAAACCACAGACTCTGGACAGGAGAAGAGAATACTCAGGAGGGCCAAGGTTTTCTTGTATGACCATTGACCCGCCTAATGCTGACTAAGGGAAAGGCTCTGAGTAGCTGCTGTTACTCTTTCTCCAGCTACACTGGGATCTAGACAAGCTTTAGAGCTCACATCCTTTCTAATGGGTTCTGAGAAAAAAACAAAAACAAAAACAACAACAAACCACCCAACACTACAATTTGCAGATAAATGTGCTGTGTTCTAGGTAAGTTCTAGTTTTTTTTTATCTTTTTGAATTTCTGAAAAAAAGGAAAATCTCTTTCCAGATATTAGTCTCTCAGATTCATTTAAATTTTGTCATTTCTATCCTAGCCAGTGCAAACATTAAGACTTTTATAACTTTGTTGTATGAATGTTACTGTCATGGTTGTGAGCAGGAACTGAGTTGACTCAACTGAGAGAGTTTACTGAACTAACACAGCTGTGTACTTCAAAACAATAAGTTGATCAGCCTAAGCAAACAAATACATCTCAGTATTAAAGGCAGCATGGAACAAGGTCTGTGTTCAGTAATGGAGGGAAACAGAAAATAGCTTTGCTTCTGAATTTGTTTATCTCAGCCAAAAAGCAATAGACCTTCTATCAGACAATACATTCCAGCTGCTGTGCATTGCTTAACGTGGACTTTCTTGCATTGCCACTCACCATATGTCTGCATCAGTGCATGTATGGCACTACATAGTGCTCTTCCTCCCTCGTTCTCATCTGAAGCTACAATAGTTCTGTTGATGTAAATCTGGTCATGGGTCCTCCAAGCTTAAACTCTGTCTTAGTTTGGGGTTTTAGTGCTCTGAAAAAAACACCATGACCAAAAAGCTAATTGGAGAGGAAAGAATTTATTTGGCTTATATGTTCACATTGTCATCCATCATTGAAGGAAGCCAGGATATGAACACAAACAGGGCAGGAATCTGGAGGCATGGCTGATGCAGAGGCCATAGAAGGGTGCTACTTACTGGCTTTCTCGCCATGGCTTGCTCAGTCTGTTTTCTTATAGATCTAGGAACCATTAGCCTATGAATGGTACCTCCCACAATGTGCAGTGCCTGCCTCTATGAAGTACTAATTAAGAAAATGGCCTACAGGCTTACTTACAGTCTAAACCTATGGGGGAATTTTCTTTACTGTGGTTTCTTACTCTGGGATGATTTTTGCCTTTAGCAAATTGACATAAAATTATCCAGCACAAACTCTTCAAACTCTTGCTGCCCAAATTCTACATAAACAGTTTCTCTCTCCAGACACATCTTCCCTTCATTTCTGCCTCTTCTAGCAATGTTGAATTCAGTTCGATATACATATCATGTACTCTTCTTCCTCAGGATCCTACTGTGCAGGCCAGGTGTAGGCATCTGCCTTTCCTTATCCTGCCAATTCTTACTCACTTGTCAGTTGCCAACCCTTTTGTCACTTTTTGTGTAGGACTTTCTTGTTAGTCTTGTTCCTTTGCATATTATAGTTCTCCTTTATGGTACCTATTCATTTGTATAACTATTTAACCAGTTGGCTTTAAACATACTGTATTTATTCTCTCAGCTAGACAATGGAATATATACAAACAGCCAAGAGCAACATCTTCCTTGTTGACCAAATAACTTCAATCATTAACATAGCATACATTCCCAATTTGAACATTGACTTATAATATGCCTAAAGAA
This sequence comes from Apodemus agrarius, assembly GCA_964023405.1. Classification (NCBI taxonomy): domain Eukaryota; kingdom Metazoa; phylum Chordata; class Mammalia; order Rodentia; family Muridae; genus Apodemus; species Apodemus agrarius. The sequence goes on from OZ030019.1 coordinate 49,934,814, forward strand.
TGGTCAAACTGCACATGAGAACATAGCACAATAGGTGCATTCAGGATACATGGCAGAGTTTAGCCCTTATTGTGATTTGAATGTGATTCTCATACCTGTGTGTCTGAACATGTGTTGCTTAGACTGTGGTGCTGTTTTAGAAGGTTGTAGAACCATTAGGAGAAAGAGTCTGGCTGGAGGAAATGGCTAATTGGGAATGTGTCACTTCCTGTCTGCTTTATGCTTCCTGACTGTGGAAGTAATGTGACCAGTTACTTCTTCTTCTAGCAACAATTCCTTCTTTGTCATGATTCATGGTGTCTCTTTGAACTGTGAGTGAGGCTGAGCAACATATATTTTTCAGGAGGAGTTATACCTTGACAAGTATTTGGGTACAGCAAAATTGATGCCATGTTTTTGAAGCAAAGTTAGATCTTGGAAAGATCATCCTAGACTGGCATTCCACTAATTGTCCTGAAACTAACTCACTGAGGGAATATCCAGACCAAGTTTCGAAAAATAAAAAGTATAAACATGAAAAATTAAATACAAATTAAGTTTGGTATATTTTATTCAAAAATCCAAGTCTAGTCAAAATTTTCAAAATTCATGTCAATACTTACAAGGAAGACCAAGTGTTGAGGTATGACTAGATAACTATATTATATAATAATAATTAAATCCATGTTCTTAGCACATGCTGCATTATGTCATAACTGATGCATACCAAAATGTAGTTGTCACACATGGTACACTACCTAGAATGTGGTACATTTAGATCCAGTTGAATAACCATGAGATGTGTGCAGTTGGTATGCAATCCAATAAATGATAAACAGTACTATGATGAAATGTTCATCAATTAAAGTATACTTAACTTAGGTATGAGTCACCAGTGTGCAGAGTGACATGTAACCAACTTTCCTCATTTGACTTTTTAGTTATTTGTTGTTTTGTGGTAGTATGGAGCAAACCCAAGATTCATGCATTCTATGAGCTCTAGCCCTAAATTTGTGTGTATGTGATATGATATGATGTGATGTGATGTGATGTGATGTGATGTGATGTGATATGATATGATGTGATGTGATGTGATGTGATGTGATGTGATGTGATGTGATGTGATGTGATGTATATGCCCATGAACACACATGCATGTGAAGTTTCAGGCATGCATGAGACACATGGATGATGGTCAGAGGACTAATTCATGGAGTCAGTTCTCACTTTCCACTTTGCTAATCCAGGGTCTCTCTAGTTTCTGCAGATATGTTGCAGATACCAGTCTAGCTGGCTTGTAAATCTTTTGGTGTTCTGCCTGTCTCCATCTCGTATCTTGCTGCAATATTTCTTGGATTATAGATAAATTTAATTTCATCCAGCTTCTTTACATGGGTTCTATGGCTTAAAGTCAGGTCATCAAATGTTTTTACCTACTGTGATTTATCTTTAAAACACAGATATAATATTATTTTTAAGCCCCTATGTAATAGTCCCTCAAATAAAACAACATTGTCAATAAAACTACTCAATAAGCAAGAAAGAACTGGCGCATTTAAGCAGGCTCTTTAAGCTGGAAGAAACCAAACTGGAATTCACTATTGGGAAAGTCTTCAAGTACTTGAAATTTGACAATATTTTTTAAAGAATCCATGAAACACATTATCAAAGAAACAAACAAACCACCTCAATGGATATACAACAATTCATATAACTATACAAAAGTGAAAGTACCATATGTTGACAGTGTTAGCCACCAATAAAGTAAAGAAGGCAATTCATAGCACTAAGTCCTTGGGGTTCCAATTATTAAGAATCAGTTATAAATGCTTGCTGGATAATGTGCTTGTTGAACAAACATGAGGCCCTGAATTTGACTCCCAGATTCTCATGAAAATTATAGGAATGGTGGTATATGTTTGCAATCCCAGTGTTGGGGAGATAGAGAAAGGTAATTCCTGTATACACACACACACATACACATACACATACACATACACATACACATACACATATACATATACGTACACCTACACCTACACATACATATACACATACACAGAGAGGGGGAAGAAAGGGAGGGAAGGAAAGGGGAAGAGAGGGAGAGAGATCATAAACCAATACAGCTAAAAGTCTATTTGAAATAACATTATGTTTTAAAGTTTAGTTTCTGCAAGCTCTCCTTTAAGCAATAGAGGAAAAACAAAGGAACCAACATCAAGTTCTTCAGAAAATGTGAGTTTGAGGAATAAAAATCTAGTAAGATTAAAGAAAAAATTTAAAACCTGAGAGAAGGGGAGTATTATACAGTGATGAACAGTACAAGCCCATGACATGGAATCTAATCAGCTAATCATGGATAAGATAAACCCATGTCATGAAGATCATAGGTCAGTGCTGACTTGCAGAACCCTATGACTAAGTGACTCTTGTCTGTTTTACAAAGGGATTTCCCTCAAAGACATAGGCCATAGCAATCCCACCATCTTCCATTTCTATGGCCACATCATGGCATAGTTTCTGTGTATGCTTGATCAACGTGCTGCAAAGGACTTTGCCATATTCACTAAAGCATCTGAAGTCACCTGCCTGTGGCCATGGCTTTTTCGTTGGATAGCCACTAGATTATTCTGTCCCTCTCTGCCCATCTTCAAGGTATCTTGTTGCCCAGGCTTGTCTCAAACTCAAAATGCAGCTAAAGATGACATTGAAATTCTAATCCTCATGATAATTGCTGGAATCACAGATAAATGTCACTACACTGTTCATACATGGCTGGAAATGGAAACCATTGTTTCATAGACACAAGGCAGCCACTTTGCATACTAAGGCACAATCTTGGCTCAGTCCCCCGATTCCTTAAGCCCTCTTGAGTGTAGTCAGAAAAAGAAAAAGTTACCAGGAGTGTGTTTTTGGTCTTGGCTATAGAGGTGGTACAATTTATAGAAGTATTAACATTATATGGAACAAAATATGCCCAAGACTTAGTAAGGCAAGGATTGAAAGGGTCAGAGCTATGGGGCTGGGGCTAGGGTACAGTGCACTGACAGATGTGATAGTACAAATTTTCCAGTGTTATTTAGTAAACTACACAAAGAATACACAGATTGTCTATTGTTTGTTTCTTTACAAGTGCTAGGAAATGCACAATTATGTCAAAATAAGAGTTTTATTTTTTAAAGTTGCCATAAGAAAACTCTGGAATATTCTGTGTAGTTTGTATTGGCTTAACTTTGTAGTCTACATGTTGGGAATCTACATGTTGGGAATCCACATGTTGGGCTTTTAGGACTTTGTGGTAGCTAAAGTCCTAATACAGTACTGGGATGCCTAAGCAGTACCTTTTCTTGTCCATATATGTGGTCAATGTCTCTTCTTCCTTCATGCCTCGCCCAGAGTGTTCCACAATTAGATTCCATCTTGTTAGCAGTCTTAGCCTAAATTCGTGTGTTATTGTTCACATTTCAGGCCCTGGAACGGTCATTTCTGTGGTCTTCAGTCCCTCACCATCTCACCTGCATCCCTAGAAGGTTCAAACCACCACATATATAAAATCTGGATTCCCATTTGACTCTCTGAGCTGAATTTTTAAAGATGGCCCATCATCATTCTCTTAGTTGAGAAAGCTAACCATACATATTTCCACAGAAAAAGCCTTGTAAGGGAGCTTAGGTGTTCTTAAGGGAGATAAATAAGGAAGTCATGATGATGTATGGAAAGCATTCACATGCAACCATAGAAATGTCTGAAATCAATGACTACAGCAAGTGCTAGCAAAAGTCCACCTCAGTGGGAGTGTTAAAAATACTATGGCTAATTGACATCTAAACTAGAATCTGAAATTTAAAGACTTTATTCTAAGACAAAGCAGAGAATGAACAGCAAACAAGGAAGAGCTGGATGAGTGGCCTAGTAGAAAATGCAGGAACCAGAGTATACGTGGAACCAGGACTAGAGTGAGACAGACAAAGTCCTAAGGATACAAGATAGGAGATCTCCTCCAAGCTGACTTATATTCATCTACTTGGAGAGAAAGTGAGGGAAGGGGGGGGGTAAAGGAGAAAGAGTGTTCAATTTTCACCTAGCGACTTCTTCTCAAGGGGGACTATAAGATTGACTAAGAGTGCTAAAATCAGGAAGAACTCTAGTGGTAAGCTTCTTGCCTATTCAATCTGTCCTCTGAATATCCTGGTCTTCCTGTTCCAGTGCCAGTCATGGGTCAGAACTCAGAAAAGTCTGTGGCTTTCAGAAAGGAGACAAAGCCAGTGTGCCTACAGAGCAAGAAACTCCTTCTGAGTTGAGGTAGAAGCCAGACTAAATATAATGTTGTCATTGTATTTGCCAGCAGCTATCAATTGCTAAGGGGTGGGACTCCTCCCTACTTCCTTCTTATAGTTCTAGGACCACATATGGCTTGAACTTGTAGAGATTTTGTGTGTGTTGCCGTAAGTTTATATGCACACCAGTCCTGCTGTAACTGGCAGGCACTGTTCCCTTACTGTAATCCATCATCTTTGGCTTTTATAATTTTTTTTATAATTTTTCTGCCTCACCTTCCATATAGATCCCAGAACCTTGAAGGAAGGGATTTGGTGAAGACATCCCATTCAGACCTGAGTCTTCACAAATATCTCCCTCTCTGCAGATTGTCTAGTTTTGGATCTCTGTGTTAATTCCTCTGTGCTGGAAAGACAAAGAGAACCCCAGAGACGAATTCTGGTGCCTACTGGTCAGCCAGTGTAGCCTACTTGATAAATTTCCAGCCAAGTGAGAGAACCTGTCTAGAAAAAAACAAGGTGTGTGCCTCTCAGTTAGGCTTTCATTGTTGTGAAGGGACAGCATGACTAAGGTAACACTTATAAAGGAAAACATCTAACTGGGGTTACCAAGGTCCAGTTCATTACCATTATGGAGGAAGCCATGGCAGCATATAGGCAGACATGGTTTTGGAGGAGCTGAGAATTCTGCATCTTGATGCTCAGGCAGCAAAGAAGGGACTCTCTTCCTTATTGGGCAGAGCTTGAGATATTTCCCTTCAACAAGGCCACACCTATTCCAAGAAGGCCACATATACTCGCACACCTCCTTAATACTACCACTTCTCATGGGCCAAATATATTCAAACCACCATGGTATGTATCTTAAGGAGCAACAGACAAAGTTTTCCTCTTGTCTACCCATATGCTTGTACACACACACACACACACACACACACACACACACAAGACAAGGAAATCCAGAGCAACCTTAAATTGCAAGAAAAAGATGTGAAGCTGAAAACGCCATGCCACACAATATTAGTCTTATGACCTTTCAGGAGAGGTAGCACAGGAAGACCTCACCATCCTGAGGACTGACCATCCTGACTCTCTCTAGTTAGAGATAGAGATGAAGAATGTTGAGTCAGAAATACAGAGAGGTCTGCTAGTCCAAAGACCCTGTGAAATATGTGTTACTTGTCTGACCCCATGCAAGGAAGACACCAAAGATCCACCCAAAGGCAACCTGTGGACAGGGTAACAATATGATTTCAGGCAATCAACTCAGCACTCCTACTGGGGAATATTGATAATGGGGAACCACATAATAAGGCAAAGGTAGATAGACGGTAATTCTCTGTACCATCTTCATAATTTTGCTACAAACCTAAAATTTTCCCAAAAATATATTTTGGAAAAAATGTACAGTATGATGGTTTGCCCAGGGAGTAGCACTATTTGGAGGTATGATCTTGTTGGAATAGGTGTGGCTTTGTTGGAGTAGATGTGTCATGTGATTGTGGGCTTTTCATGTTAGTTGCCCAAGAGTCCGTATTCTCTTCACAGCAGCCTTCAGATGAAGATGTAGAACTATCAGCTCCTCCTGTACCATACCTGTCTGGATACTACCAAATCCTTGGTTTGATGATGCTGGACTGAACCTCTAAACCTGTAAGCCAGTCCCAATTAAATATTATCCTTAAAGAATTGCCTTGGTCATGGTGTCTGTTCATAGCAGCAAAACCCTAACTAAGACATACAGTTTTTTGGATTTCAGTGGCCAAAGGAAGAAATAGCTAGGAAAAAACCTCAGTGGTTTAGAGGCTTTATTGGTCTTTCAGGGGACCCAGGTTCTGTTTCCAACATGTACATGGAGGTTTCTCAACTGCCTGTAACTCCAGTTCTAAGGGATCCTATACCCTCTCCTGGCATCTCAGGGCTCTTAGATACACATGGTTCAAACAAACTACTGTAGGCAAACATACATATTCATTTAATGAATAAGTAAATCTATAAAAAACAGGAAAAGAAATAGCTGGGAACCTGTTGGTAGTGTCTAAGTGGAAGGTAGATGTGGACCATGTGAAATGAAGAAAAATGTAGAGATTAGAAATGAGTAGGAATGAAGCTATAGGTCAGCAGCAGAGTGATTGCTTAGCATGTGCAAGTCCCAGGGATTGATACCAGAACCAAACAGATGAAAGAAAGAGAGAAACAGAGACAAAGAGACAGAGACACACAGAGAGATAGAGATGCAGAGAGGAAGATAGAGACAGAGACAGACAGAGACAGAGAGGGAGAGACACAGACAGAGAAGAGACAGACAGAGAGAGACAGACAGAAATACACACAGAGAGCAGGAAGAGGGAGGGAGGGAGGAGAAAGTCGGGATAGGAAGTTGAAGGGGTAGGGTTGGCTGTTCTTGGATTTTAAGAGAGACTGTAGGTGATAAGTGTGAATTATGTATTTTCATGTGGCTTGAGACACACAGTGGATGTATGGATAACACATACAGAGCACAGAGCCAGAAAGATTAAAAACATCACAAATACAAGAGCTCCATGTAGAACTCCTGCATGATTAAGACAATTCCCCTCACAAGGAAGAGGTCAGTAGTATCTTGCAGTCATATGCTTTCTTCAGCTTCTTTGAATACTGAAAAGTAGTTCTGCAAAGAGCCGGGCCTACTTCCATCCCAGCAGAGAGAACTCCTAAGAAGATGGCTTTGGGCCCCACTGTTACGAATATCTCTCCAGCCTTCTCTCAGCCTTCATCCACTGTACACAGGGTTTACTGGCTAGCCTCGAATCTGTCGTTTTTCACTTGCTTACAGAGACTTTACATGTAACTTAATGAGCTGGCCCAGGTTCATTCTCCTTACTTGGGAAGCTTAACACATTCAAAAGCATTAGTGTCTCTGCTTTAGTGAAGAATCAATGTGAGCACTTAGAGAATTGAAAGATGCTTAGGTAAGTGCCTAAGAAATCATTATTTTTCCACAGAGGGAATGAGCATACAACCATAAACTTCCTTAATCTCTGACTGTAAGTGGCTAGTGCTCATTTTCACCTTCCTTATTTACTCTCCACACTGGTTCCCATAGTTGTCCACCACGGTTGTAGCCCCACCTGGCCAGCCCCCGTCAGTGCTTCTGCCCCACCAGCTTACTTCTCTTCTACATCTCTTGGTCCGCTTACCTCGTGTTTGTCCTGATCATACACAAAAATATTCAATCAGAATTACTTCCTTCCAGGCTCACACACCACTTTTCTCTCTGCTTCAGAAGTGAAAACTTAAAGGTTCTTTGGGAAGTCAGTTGGGTTGGATGGTGCTTTGCTGGGGCAAATACATAAAGAACCATCTCATTGAACGGGATACAGGTGAAAGACTAAGGCCATTCAACACAACTGACTTTCCAAAGAACTCAACTTTCCACTGTGAAAAGTTGCTCTTTTTTATGCATTTAGATATTTTCCTATATATTTATTTCAACTAGATAGCATATCTCTTATTTTTCTATGCTTTCTCTGACCTATTTAAATACCCAGATATCTTTCTTGATGTTATTTTGCTCTTGCCACATAGATATAGATGACTACTGTTTCTTATTTTTATGAATGCATATGGGAAGAGTTTTCCCAGGACATGTTTTATGTACCTCTAGGCCTTCGTTACTTATCAGTCCTTCAGTTTCACGTGAGCCCTGAAATCCTGAGGCCTTCTCTGCTTCTCTGTTGTCCTAATGACCGATTAACCTATCTTACCTCTGCTTTGGTTTGGGTCTTTCATTCATTTTTAAGGCCTTGTATTAGACACTTTATCTGGGCTTCCCAGGCACTATGCAAAGATGCATGTAGATTATCTGTCCCAAACTCAAAGGGCTAACCTCTGCAGTAGTTTGTTCTTTTGTTCCTGTGTTCCTCTGAACAAAACCAATTCTAGGGAACAGTTTTATTTGGATTATATGCCCAGGTCATATACCATTATTCAAAGGCATTGAGGCAAGAACTCAAGGCAGAAACTTGAAGGTGACACTGCCAAGGGACGCAGATCACTATTCTACTGTCTTGCATGTGCTGAACTACTTTTCTTATTAAGCCCAGGCCCGCCTGCCTAGGAATGACATTGTCCACAGTGAACAGGGTCCTCCCACATTAGTCATCAATCAAACCATTCTCTCACAGACATGGCCATGGGCCAATCTGATTGAAGCAAATTCTTCAGGTGAGGTTCCCTTATCTCAAATGACTGGCGATTGTATCAAGATAACAATACAAAATAGCTAGGATTTGCTTATGTCAAAAACGTCTCCAAAGTTACCCTTAGATAAGCAGGATCTCAGGCCTCACCTGAAACTGCAAACCCAGAATCTATACTAAGGCAGCATACCAGGCAACTGACAGGCAGCCAGCATTGTGAACATGAAAAAATAGGTTTTATTTTTTCTAATGATATATGTGACCATTACTGGATCCTAGTTTATATAATGCACTATGTGCAACAAGAGGCTGTAATTATGTGTCCTGGCTAGTATTGTGTCAACTTGACACAAACTATAATTATTTGGGAAGTGGGACTCTCATTTAAGAAAATGTCCTCATTAAGATTGACTCATGGTGAATTTTCTTGACTAATGATTGATATGAGAGGCCTCAGCCTACTGTGGGCAGTGCTACCCCTGGATAGGTGGTATGAAAGAAAAATGGATGAATAAGCTATGGGTAGCAAGTTAGTAAACAGCATCCCTCCATGGCCTCTGCTTTAGTTCTTGCCTCCAGGTTCCTGCCTTGAGTCTCTGCCCTGGCTTCCTTCACTTATGGTTTGTGACCTGGGAGTTGTAAGAAGAAACAAACCCTTTACTTCTGAAGTTCCTTTTGGTCATGGTGTTTTATCACTTCAACAGAAGCCCTAGCTAAGACACCATAATATTCTAGGTGGCCTTTGTCCCTCTGGACTCTCCCTTTCAGACATAACACAAGGGTCTCTTTCTTTGGAAAAAAATTTTCATGCTGTGGAAGTCATGTGCACCACAGTGCAGTGTCCTGTATGTCTGTGTGGTACAAATTTCTCTTTTCCCAGTTGGCTGCAGTATAAAAACCATCACTCCTCTAGCATATTATAGGGAGGTAGTAGGTGATCATGTGCTTAGTTCTTAAATTAGTGACCAAAGGAATAACCTAGTGAGCTGTAAAAATACATGAACATGAAAATTGAATATAGAATATGTACTCAAATTAGCTAATATGTCTTTGCATTCCATTACATCCTATAATTATATTTAAAATAATTCTATATAGCACTTACTTAATAAATATTTAATAAAAAGTAATATGGAATGCTATTTTATGGATACACGTTTCTGAAAAGATCTAAAAGATATGGCGTTTAGCATAATGCTGTTTCCAAACAATAACTTAGTGTGGGCCTGTGGATGTGGGGACTTGGTAAGAAGAGGAGTGGGACGGTCACAAAATCCTGGCTCCAGAAATCCTGACTTTGTCCACATGTGACTAGGAATTACCACCCAGAACAGTTGTTTCCAGGTTCTTGGTATCTTTCACAAAGAACTGAAGAAATGCACACAGAGAGGCAAGGAACCGTGCAGAGCCGAATCCACGCAGGACAGCAGTGGCTCAGGGAGTCCGATTGTGAGGGACATGGTTATTGCTTGAAACTTCTTTTAGGAGGTCTGGAAAAAATGAGTTGGTTGTTAGGGACAGAGTATAGATGGACATTTTGTGTTGCCGGATGGGTGTCAGTTACGTGCATATCCTTCTGTGATACATCTGATTTCAATTATGCATGGTGATAGATAATTTCACCTAATAAGCTCACTTAAAAACACCCTTTTCCTTATTGCACATCCACTCAGACTCAGCTGGGCACCCTGCCTCTCTTTCTCTTTTCAGAGCCTAGTTTACAGGAATCGGACTTTGCCATAGGAAACAAGTGAAGCAGCAACTCACATCTACTTTTGGAAGTGGGGAATATGTCTATGCAGCTGTATACAGGTGAGGGTCCCAGGGGTCATGAGCATTCCAGGAAAGAGGTTTAGGTATAGCATCAGCTAAGTATTCCTGAGAAGCTAAACCTTGCTGCATTTCCATGAGAACTTCCCTAGTACTGAATTCTTTAAAGCAAAGAGCCTCGCTCCTTCCTCTCTGTCTTCCCCTCACTCTCTCCCTTCCTCTCTTCCTCCATTTCTTCCTCTCTCCTTTATCTCCTGCCCTTCCTTCATTTGCTTTCTCTCTCTCTCTCTCTCTCTCTCTCTCTCTCTCTCTCTCTCTCTCCCTCTCCCTCCCTTCTCCCCTTCCAGTCAGTCCCTCTTGCTTTCCTTCCCTCCATTCTTCTATAGATGTCTCTTCTCTTTCTTTCCATTTACCCATTCCTCCTTCTTCCACCTCTTTTTTATTTCTTTTTTTCTATTTTTTCTCTCTTCCTTTCCAAACCCTGTCTCTTACTGCCTCACTTTAAAGTACCCAGAATCCCCCAAAACCTTTTCCTAGGTCTATGCTCTAATCTGCTATTCATTTTGATTTTAACTTTCACTATAAGTGCACAATGCTGACTAGGAGCATCTGTGGAGCGCCCACTTACGTGTTAATGACTGCTTTGCCATGAGGTAATGCATATGTGGGGAGACCCATTCTGGAAGAGTCTGGGAGCCCAGCTTTCTTGGGTGCTTTAGTTCCTCTGTTACCCTTATTCTCTCACCAGATTTTTAGTCAGCTGCTCAGTTTTCTGACTCTAAGCGCCAAGGTAAATAAATAATGCTTTGGAAAATTTGACACCACAGCTTAATACCCACATGGTCACCAAATGAGAGACATGCTAGCTATTTCCCAGACACAAAGACGCGCATTTTCTTCCCTTTCTTTAATTTCCGTAGGTCTTTGGCAGTTCAGTCTGGAAAAGTAAAAGTTCTTTACCCAGAAGACATTCGGTAATTTTAAACTCCCCCTTTAGAAGGTCTCCAGTGGGAGAGAGGAGGGGGGAGGGGGCGGGGAGGGCTCCCGCTCCAGCTGTTAGCAGCAATCTTGACTTGGAGGCAAGCCTGTAATCCAAGCACAGCTAACAGAAAAGCCGGAGCCTCAGTCTAAGGAGCAATTCCACAGCCACCCAAACTCACACGGCTCAGACTGCAGTGGCATTCTTACCCTTGTTTCTCTGGCAAGAGATTCCAAGAAAGAGATGGAATTTACGCAATCTGACACACTGTGGGCAACGGCTGGCTTGGCTGGCCCTCCACTTTCCATTCTCTCCCCTCTGCAGGCAGTCCTCAGCTCCTAAAGCAGGGATGCACTGGAAACCGTTGCACTTAAGTAACTTCATTTTCACCGTTCTTTCTTCCAATATGCTGTCAAGAACCAGTCAGGCTTTGGGGGAGGTGCCCAAGGGGCTGCTGATCTTTCCTTTTGTTTTTCTATATTTGGAAGCCAGTGTCAAGATACCCCTGCCAAGCCCTGAATAGTTATTACATTGTATTCTACAATGCTCGGCTTAATGTCTAAAAACTATACTTAAAAAAACATAGGAGTGTTTGGGCAGTAAGCCCTTGAGTTTTGCTGTCTGCGTCTTCTAGCAGCTGCTTTCCAACTCACATCTGCGATACTCAACACTGCTAACAGGAGTCTCCAGGGCGCAACAAGCATCCAGAGGAAGAACTGCTTTGACAGAAAGCCAAGAGACCTTGGAGTCATCCAGGGGAAATGCATTTTTTTCTCAGATAACCGCAGCCAGCACAGATGGAAAGTGCATCCCTTTCCTCAAGGGTCTGACAGAACAGAGCATAACCCAGAGCTGCACCTTTCCAGCCCCACCCAGGCAGCCTTCCTTGTTCACACAAACAGAAGATGAAGAGCAGAACATCTTTCCTAAGCAATCCCTGCAATGTCTCTGGTAAGAGAGAGAACAGTCAACCTCTGGTACCAGGAACAGAAGCAAAGAAATAAAAAGCTATGTGGAAGGCTCTGCCTGGACTCAGAGGTTGTTGACAATAGAGTCTCTGAGATGACGAGGACTGGGATGCAGCAAATGATAAATCAAATATTTATTCTTGGCTGCACAGCAGGTGTTTGCTGCCTGTGCTTGCCTCATACAGGCTTCAAAGATTCACGGTGATTATGCTATGTAATATACACAATAACACTATCCTCTTTCTTTCTTCTTTCCTTCCTTCCTTCCTTCCTTCCTTCCTTCCTTCCTTCCTTCCTTCTTTCCTTCCTGTCTGTCTGTTTTTCATCTTTCTACCGCTCTCTATCACTCTGTTTCAAGTAGCTCATCTAAGCAAAGGATGGACACAAACCCCTGACTTCTCTGCCTCCACCTCCAGGTTGCTGGGTTCTGGGAGTGTTCTAAGAGCTTGCATTTAGGGATTTGTGTACTCTACCAACTGAGCTGTAACCCTAGCCCTAAAATATTTCTAAGTGGGGGCACACCTAATGATGAAATCTTGTTAAGTAATTTTAAGGCTTTAACCGAAGAAGTCTTAAAATAGTTATTTAAATAAGCCAATATCAAATCAGAGTCAGCTTCACTTCAGCATGTGAGCTTGCCATGGAGACAGAAGTTAGCTTTCTCATTTGCAAGGAAATGACCATTTTTAATAGATAAATCCAGAAAACACGCTGCTTAAAATTGTCCTTAAATCAATGAGCTACTGTTTTGTGTTGCTTTTTGGGGCACTGTGATCCATATGAAGGAAGTGACAACATGTACATAGGTTGGGAGGATGGTCTGTGATTTTTTTTGACCACCATATTTCTCCACAGAAGAAACTGGAGCCTGTGTCACAAATATCACAAATATCCAGGATGAGCAGACACTGAGGACTAAGGTTTTTCAACTTCAGTTACTACTCTTACCAAATATAGAAATCATTTTCTCCTTTCTACTCATCGTACCACCGAGTAGCTGTTAATCAGACTCCAGTTTGACAGACTTAAAACTCTGTCTAATTTCTTGCCCACCATAAGCTCAGGTAGCTAATGATTGGAAAAATGAGCAGAGAAGAGAAAAAGAATAAGAGCTAACTAGGGGGATGATAGCAAAGAATGTGACAGATAGCATGTGGAGACATGTGGACTGCCCAGGGAGCTTCTCCAAGGTCTAGAGGAGGCTTGATTCTTATTTTTTTTAACAAGGTTTTCTTTGCAGGAGCATTTCCCTCCAGGAAGAGGACAGTCAAATCAATTAGTTTACCAAATTAATGTCAGAGAACTAAAAATCAGAAGAGAGTAAAGGCAAGAAAGAAGGGAGGAAAAGAAGGAAGGAAGAAATCAGGGAGGGAGGGAAAGAAGGAGGGGAAAAGGAGGGAAGAAGAAGGAGGAAAACAGAGAGGGAGGAAAGCAAGGATAAAGCAGTACATGAACAAATTTCTGGGCATTTTGTGCATAGACAGTGGATAGTGAAGGTTGGAATGTCTCTAAACCCTAAGTGTATACAAGGCAGGGTGTCCCTAGTAGGAGCGTCATTAGCTGTCTTCAGGATGGCCTCAGTTGACTTCTCCCCACCATGATTGCTTCCTGTGTCTCATCTGCTAAGGGGAATGTATCTCTTACAACCTGTGGGAGCAGCTTGCATACTATAAAGGATCTTTAAGAGACCAGACCTAAAAGGAAGTCTTAGGTCATTCATTGGGTGTACCCTCAAAAGAAATTATGGGAGCTCAGCTCTTGCCTCCTTTCTCCTTTCTCCTTTGCTTTTGGCCATTGGGTGAATGCTCTATCCCACTGTAGCTTCTTTCCTGCCTTCTTCACCACAGGCCTCTGCATCTACCATGAGCCAAAATAAACCTTTTCCTTTTTAAAGTTGATTGCCTCAGACAAGGTTATAGTGATGGAAATCTGACCAGCAATCCTTCTGTCTGAGTAGAGTCCTCTGCAGGAGATGGAGGGCTCGCACACTTGTTCTGTGTAGTGATATTCATCACCATGACTAGCAACTGGGGTTCAAACTAGCTGTCACCTGGTGACTGTGTTTTGATGCAGAGGTGATATTCAGAAATCATCTCCATTCATGTGCCAGTTAACATTACCTCAGTGCTTCTTGTTAGGAACCTCAAACTTTAGAGTGCTGTCCTTAAAGAGGTCCACAAATGTACTCACTCTTCAGATCCTGTATCCCATGCTTACTAGCCCCCCCTGCCCTGCCCAAACACATCGATGTGTGCACATAAAGTCACGTGTATAAAACTGAAAGTCACGAAAGCCAAATGTAAGCCTGTCACCCACTGCTGAGCAATACATGGTCCTCACCCCCTGCCGGCAGCGCCATCTTGCCGGCAGCTTCCCATCCAGCTGGTAGCAGGGAAGCCACACCTAGCCAGCTTGCCAGGTGCTCAGACTCTGCTGGCGGAACCAGGTACCAGAGATAGCCCGAGTTTAAGACCGCCGGGGACTCAGGTCTGGGGCAGGCACTGCGCACAGACTAGCGGTTTGGAGTACAGCGGCCGTGCCTGCGCTCTGCACTCCCAGGCCAGACCCCGAACCCCCTGCCAGCAGCGCCATCTTGCCGGCAGCTTCCCATCCAGCCGGTAGCAGGGAAGCCACACCTAGCCAGCTTGCCAGGTGCTCAGACCCTGCCGGCGGAACCAGGATAAGCAACAATTCTTGTTTATTAAGAAGAGTGAGGACCAGCGATAGCGGCAGGCCTCCATATTGCAACCAGGACACAGCGGGAAAGGTGCAGGTAGAGACTCCGCCTGGGGCTAGAGCAGGGAGAGCTGCTAAGCTCTCGCCCACAGGCGGGCCCAGGCGCCTAGGCTCTGCAGCACGTCCCTGTGAGCTTAGGCCGTGCACCGAGGCAGCCGGAACCACCCAGCTCCCCAGGACCCCTGACCAGCGATAGCAGCAGGCCTCCATATTGCAACCAGAACACAGCTGGAAAGGCTCAGGTAGACAGATTCCATCAGGGGCTACCACGTGAGGGGATCTGCTAGGCTCTCGCTACTAGGCAGGCCCAGCAGCGCCTGCCGAGGCTCTGCTGCACTCCCCCACACTTCCTGGAGACCTCAGGCCGTGCACAAAGTCAGCGGGTGGCAGCCAGCTCGTGACCCCGTTGAGCAGCAATCACGCATAACCACCAGTAGAGAAACAACAGGTAAGCCCAGCCTCACAGGAGATTCAAACACCAGCCAGTGACAATAAGGTCAACTAACACCAGAAATAACCAGATGGCAAAAGGTAAACGAAGGAATGTCACTAACAGAAATCAAGGCAACATGACAGTATCTGAACCCAGTTCGCCAACAACAGGAAGCCCTGGATACCCCAAAACACCAGAAAAACAAGACTTGGATATAAAATCACTGGTCAGGATGCTGGTAGCTGAACACATAGAAAAATCTCGTAAAGAAATAGAAGAGAAAATGGATCAAAAGTTAGAAGCCTTTACAAGGCAAATACAAAAATCACTTCAAGAAATGCAGAAGATGGATCAAAAAGAAGAAGACAATAAGGAAGAAAGGCAAAAATCACTTAAAGAAATACAAAAGAACGTGGGCCAACAAGTAGAAGCTATGAAAGAGGAAACACAAAAATCTATTAAAGAAATACATGAAAACACAATCAAGCAAGCGAAAGATCTGAGCACATCCATCCAGGTACTAAAAACAGAAGTAGAAACAACTAATAAATCGCAGAGGGAGACAACATTGGAGATAGAAAACCTTGGGAAGAAATCAGGAGCCATAGATGCAAATATCAACAATAGAATACAAGAGATAGAAGACAGAATATCAGAAGCTGAAGATACCATAGGAACCATTGATTCAACAGTCAAAGAAAATACTAAATGCAAAAAGGCTGTAACCCAAAACATACAGGAAATCCAGGACACAATGAGAAGACCAAACCTAAGGATTATAGGTATAGACGAGAATGAAGATGTACAAGTTAAAGGGCCAGCAAATATCTTCTACAAAATTATGGAAGAAAACTTCCCCAACCTAAAGAGAGAGATGCCCATGAATGTACAAGAAGCATACAGAACCCCAAACAGACTGGATCAGAACAGAAATACATCCCGTCACATAATAATCAAAACTCCAAATGTACTAAACAAAGAAAGAATATTAAAGGCAGCAAGAGAAAAAGGCCAAGTAACTTATAAAGGAAGACCTATCAGAATAACACCAGACTTCTCACCTGAGACCATGAAAGCTAGAAGATCCTGGGCAGATATAATGCAAACTCTAAGAGAACACAAACTTCAGCCAAAACTACTTTACCCAGCAAAGCTCTCAATCGCCATAGATGGAGACATCAAGGTATTCCATGACAAAACCAAATTTGCACGATATCTTTCCACAAATCCAGCCCTACAAAGGATAATAGGGGGAAAACACCAAGACAAAGACGGAAACTACACCCGGGAAGAAGCAAGATAGAAACCTCCTCTCATCAAACCCAAAAGAAGGTAACCTCTCGAATATAAAAAAAATAAATAAAATAAATAAATATAATTTCAAAAATGTCTGGAGGTAATAATTACTATTCCTTAATACCTCTTAACATCAATGGACTCAATTCCCCAATAAAAAGACATAGATTAACAGACTGGATACGGAAACAGGACCCTACATTTTGCTGCATACAGGAAACACATCTCAGTGTCAAAGACAAACACTGCCTTAGAGTAAAAGGCTGGAAGACAATTTTACAAGCAAATGGTCTCAGGAAACAAGCTGGAGTAGCCATTCTAATATCAGATAAAATTGACTTCCAACCTAAAATCATCAAAAGAGACTCAGAAGGTCACTTCTTGCTGACCAAAGGGAAAATCCACCAAGAAGAGCTCTCAATACTGAACATCTATGCTCCAAATGCAAGGGCACCCTCATTCGTAAAAGAAACCTTACTAAAGCTTAAAGCACACATTACACCTAACACAATAATTGTGGGTGACTTCAACACTCCACTCTCCTCAATGGACCGATCAGGAAAGCAGAAACTAAACAGGGACACAGTGAAACTAATTGAAACTCTGGACCAATTGGATTTAACAGATATATATAGAACATTTCATCCTAAAGCTAAAGAATATACCTTTTTCTCAGCTCCACATGGTACCTTCTCCAAAATAGACCATATAATTGGTCACAAGACAGATGTCAACAAATACAAGAAGATCGAGCTAATCCCATGCCTCCTATCAGATCACCATGGAGTAAGAGTGGTCTTCAATAACAACAAAAACAACAGAAAGCCCACATACACATGGAAACTGAACAACACTCTACTCAATGACACCTTGGTCAAGGAAGAAATAAAAAAAAATCAAAGACTTTTTAGAATTCAATGAAAATGAAGGTACAACCTACCCAAATCTATGGGACACAATGAAAGCAGTGCTAAGAGGAACACTCATAGCTCTAAGTGCATCCAAAAAGAAACTGGAGAGAGCATATACTAGCAGCTTAATGGCACACCTTAAAGCCCTGGAAGAAAAACAAGTTAATTCACCCAGGAGGAGTAGAAGACAAGAAATCATCAAACTCAGGGCTGAAATCAATCAAATAGAAACAAAGAGAACCATACAAAGAATCAACAAGACCAGGAGCTGGTTCTTTGAGAAAATCAACAAGATAGATAAACCCTTAGCCAGACTAACCAAAGGACACAGAGACAGTATACAAATTAACAAAATTAGAAATGAAAAGGGAGACATAACAAAAGAAACTGAGGAAATTCAAAAGATCATCAGATCCTACTACAAAGGTCTATACTGAAAACAACTGGAGAATCTGGAGGAAATGGACAATTTCCTAGACAGATATCAAATACCAAAATTAAATCAGCATCAAGTAGATCAGCTAAATAGTCCCATAACCCCTAAAGAAATAGAAAGGGTTATAGAAAGCCTCCCAACCAAAAAAAGTACGGGACCAGATGGTTTTAGTGCAGAATTCTACCAGACCTTCAAAGAAGACTTAACACCAATACTTTTCAAACTATTCCACAAAATAGAGACAGAAGGGACACTGCCCAACTCATTCTTCGAAGCCACAATTACGCTAATACCTAAACCACAAAAAGATCCAACAAAGAAAGAGAACTATAGGCCAATTTCTCTTATGAATATAGATGCAAAAATACTAAATAAAATTCTTGCTAACCGAATCCAAGAGCACATCAAAACGATCATCCACCATGATCAAGTAGGCTTCATCCCAGGGATGCAGGGATGGTTCAACATACGGAAATCCATCAATGTAATCCACTACATAAACAAACTGAAAGAAAAAAACCACATGGTCATCTCATTAGATGCTGAAAAAGCATTCGACAAAATTCAGCATCCTTTCATGCTAAAAGTCTTGGAAAGAGCAGGAATTCAAGGCCCATACCTAAACATAGTAAAAGCAATCTACAGCAAACCAGTAGCCAACATCAAAATAAATGGAGAGAAACTTGAAGCATTCCCACTAAAATCAGGGACTAGACAAGGCTGCCCTCTCTCTCCATATCTTTTCAATATAGTACTTGAAATTCTAGCAAGAGCAATTAGACAACATAAAGAAGTCAAAGGGATACAAATTGGAAAGGAAGAAGTAAAACTATCATTATTTGCAGACGATATGATAGTTTACCTAAGTGACCCAAAAAACTCCACCAGAGAACTCCTACAGCTGATAAACAACTTCAGCAAAGTGGCAGGTTATAAAATTAACTCAAGCAAGTCAGTGGCCTTCTTGTACTCAAAGGACAAGCAGGCAGAGAAAGAAATTAGGGAAATAACACCCTTCACAATAGGCACAAACAACATAAAGTATCTTGGCGTAACTCTAACCAAACAAGCGAAAGATCTGTACAACAGGAACTTCAAGTCCTTGAAGAAAGAAATCGAAGAAGACCTCAGAAGATGGAAAAATATTTCTTGCTCCTGGATTGGCAGGATCAATATAGTAAAAATGGCCATATTGCCAAAAGCAATATACAGATTCAATGTGATCCCCATCAAAATCCCAACTCAATTCTTCATAGATCTTGAAAGAGCAATTCTCAAATTCATCTGGAGCAACAAAAAACCCAGGATAGCTAAAACTATTCTCAACAATAAAAGGACTTCTGGGGGAATCAATATCCCTGACCTCAAGCAGTACTACAGAGCAATTGTGTTAAAAACTGCATGGTATTGGTATAGCAACAGGCAAGCAGATCAATGGAACAGGATTGAAGACCCAGAGGTTAACCCACAGACTTATGGTCACTTGATCTTTGATAAAGAAGCCACAACCATCCGGTGGAATAAAGATAGCCTTTTCAACAAATGGTGCTGGTTCAACTGGAAGTCAACATGCAGAAGAATGCGAATTGACCCACTCTTATCTCTTTGCACTAAGATCAACTCCAAGTGGATCAAGGACCTCCACATAAAACCAGACACACTGAAACTATTAGAAAAGAAACTTGGGAAGACCCTGGAGGACTTGGGCACAGGGGAAAAGTTCCTGAACAGAACACCAATAGCTTATGCTCTAAGATCAAGAATCGACAAATGGGACCTCATAAAATTACAGTTTCTGCAAAGCAAAGGACACTGTCAGAAGGACAAAACGGCAACCAACAAAGTGGGAAAAGATCTTCACCAACCCCACATCCGACAGAGGGCTAATATCCAATATATACAAAGAACTCAAGAAGTTAGACCGCAAAGAAACAAATAACCCTATCAAAAAATGGGGCACAGAGCTAAACAAAGAATTTTCACCAGAAGAAATTCGGATGGCCGAGAAACACCTTAAAAGATGTTCAACATCATTAGTCATCAGGGAAATGCAAATCAAAACAACCCTGAGATTCCACCTCACACCAGTCAGAATGGCTAAGATTAAAAACTCAAGAGACAACAAGTGCTGGCGAGGATGTGGAGAAAGAGGAACACTCCTCCACTGTTGGTGGGATTGCAAAATGGTAAAACCTCTCTGGAAATCAGTTTGGCGGTTCCTCAGAAAATTGGGCATGTCACTGCCAGAGAACCCTGGCATACCACTCCTTGGCATATACCCAGAGGATTCCCCTGCATGCAATAAGGACACATGCTCCACTATGTTTATAGCAGCCTTGTTTATAATAGCCTGAAACTGGAAGGAGCCCAAATATCCCTCAAAGGAGGAATGGATACAGAAAATGTGGTATATTTATACAATGGAATACTACTCAGCAATTAAAAATAATGAATTCATGCAATTTGTAGGTAAATGGTTAGACCTGGAAAATATCATCCTGAGTGAATTAACCCAATCACAAAAGAATGCACATGAAATGCAATCACTGATAAGTGGATATTAACGAGCCCAGAAGCCCTAAATACTCAAGACACAAATAGCAAGTCAAATGATTCCCAAGAAGAAGAAAGGAGAAGACCCTGGGCCTGTAAAGATTGCATCCAGTTTAGTAAAGAAACCGAGGGGGGAGGGGGAATGATTGGGGAACAGTTGGGGGGGAAGAGGAACTATGGGAACTATGGTGGGTGGGAACTGGGAAAGGGGAAAGCCTTTGGAATGTAAACATAGAATATAGAAAATAAAAAATAAAAAAAAATTAAAAAAAAAATACATGGTCCTTAGTGTGCTCCCGGTAATACATATTAGTGACTTTTTTCTTATTTTTATGATCAAACAACCGACAAAATGCAATGTCAGAGGAATGGTTTGTTTAATCTGGTAATTTAAGAAGAAATGCAGCCTTGTGTGGTAGAGAAACAGATATAGTGTATCTGTAGTTAAGAAACATAGAGATGTATGCAGGGCTTCAGCCCAAGGGATGATGCCACCCATATTTGGGGTGGGGAAGCACTGTATGAATATGTAAAGAACAGATGAAGTTCAGAGTGGATGAAGCCTCTTGGGCCTCAAATCCACAGGAATTGGCACCATCTTCCTCTAGTCTGTGTGAAGATGTTAGCAGTAGGTATAAGGGTAAACAACCACTCTCTTTTCCCACAGGACTGAAGCCTAAGACTGCTTCCTACAGTAACCACCCACTGAAAGGAGCTAATCTGTCTTCATATGCTGACCATAATAAATGAATTGAGTTTCTCAGTTTCTGTCTAGTTGGTATCACTCCAGCAGATTCAGCACAACTCGCCCAACTCAACCTTTTCTGCATGTCTGTCCTTTCTTCATTCTTGTCACCACCCTAGTTAGGTTTCCAGGACCAAGCCAGGCATAATGTGGCACACCCACACTCAGGGTGGGTCTTCTCTGCTCAGTTAAAGCTTTTGCAAACACTCTCTAAGACTGATTCAGTGTGTGTTTCCAACATAATTCTAATCCAATTAAGTTGACAGTTTGAAAATAGACCATTGCAGACGGTCACTGAAGGAGCTATATTAAGTATGTGGTGTAAGCGGTATGATTTACCACCTCCTTCACCCTTATTCTCCTGGTCAAAGAAATGAAAGCCTCACCAATCTGCCACAGAAACTCATTTAGGAAAACATGATTGTTAGATTGCCTTCCAAAGGTCACCTTCACTTGTGCACTAATGACATCAACAAAGTAGAATAGAGTACTCAACATGCCTGGAAATGTTGGGTTATGTCACTATCAACTTCAAATCTTTATGAAATTCATCTCTACATGTCCACAGGTTGAACTTCTTTTTCGAGATGATAGGTAAACAGTGAGTGGGTCGGAATTCCTTTGGATGAAGACAAAGATGAAAGCAGCAACTTTGTTTTTTCACACAATCCTCTTCCCAGAATCCAGGACAAGGTATAGAAACAAGTCCAAAGAATGGAAAGAGCACCACTCTACATCCTAAACTAATACATAAAAGAACCCTGAAGTGTGGCTACATGTGTAGGTAGGTACATGTGTGTAGAAGTGTGTGTGGGTGCACTCTTCCATACAGACATTATGTCTTCTTCTATTGTTCTGTGCCTTAATTTTTGAGACAAAGTTTCTCACTAAACTTGAAGTATACTATTTCAGTTACTGAATGGCCAGTGAGTTCAGTTACTGGATGGCTTACTGTTCAGTTACTGGAGTTCAGTTACTGGATGGTCAGTGAGCCTGCCTCTTACCGTTTTGGGACTGCAAGTAAGTAATCACCATGCTATGCTTTTCATGTGGGTTCTGAGAGTCTGAACTCAATCCACATGCTTAGAGAGCAAGTGCTTTACTTATACAGCCTTTGCCCCAGCCCGAGGAGCATGAATTTTGTTATAATCCTTTTTAGTCTCAGGTGTTTGTTTACTTACCGTATGTTGCAAAGAGATTTTTTATCAGTGAATGACAGTGATGAAATTCATAAGCAGAGGTTATAGGACTGACCATAGGGATTCTGACTTACTCCACTGTCACATAATTTTCCATCATCATTTAAAATTTGTACATCAGATATAAAATAGATCGTGAACAATAGGACGATATCTGTGGAAGTTTAGGGCCACAGTATTTTGCAGTGACCAAATGACCAAGATTAGAAAGGTCCTTGTTCTTCCAAAAGCCAATGGCACATTTAACATGTGGAAAATAAATGTGAATTTCTATACTTATGTATTGGTCCCATGTGACGTCCTAGGTTGGAACTAAGATACACGGGAGCATATTCCATATCTACCTATTGCACACTTGTGAGAGCACACAGATCCCTAACTGAACTGGAAAACCTTGTGTTTATAGAAAAGCTTTTGTTGGGAGATTTATGTATAAGATACTGTTCCCCTCACTGTCATGAACACATACATTAGCATGCAGCACGATTCCAGCAAACAGACAGTGAAGCAGAACTAGTGAGGACTTCTAGGGAAACTCTCCTCACAAAGCCATAAGGAGGTAGAAGAAGTGCTTTCCTCTCCTGCTGGGTGCTGCTACAAGGTGGGTATAGAGGCTTGAGGCAATGCCTCCTGGATCCAGGCTTGGCATGAACACAATGAGAAGAAAATTAGTTGATTAACTAACCCAGAAGCATTTAAATTTTCTGTTGAACTAAGCAAAATAGTGCAATGTTGTCTTTCAACAGCAATGCCCAGCAGCATGCTCCAATAGTAGACAGCAAAAGAAAGGTCTGGGTGGTTGAATAATCAAACTGCTGGGTGACTGTGGTGGTAGACAAAAATATCACTATATCAACTACTGTCCCACCCTCACAATCTAGAATATACATTTTTTATGTGCAAATTGCTGCTGGGAGACTAGGCTTAGATATGTTAAAAGATTTATCCAAGTTCACACAATCACTGGGCTGCATAACGCATTTGAGTCCATCCTTCCTGGTACAAAACCTCATGTATTCTGTATGTTCCTTGTCCTACTCAGAGATATGTATGAGTAGCGATGAAATGCTAGCATTGTGACAGTTCAAATGGTAACAACAGCAGAGAATGCTTTACAGAACACCACTCTGTGAACTCTTAAAATTCTTAAAATAAAAGACAAGGGGGTTGAGGAGGGTGCTACTCAATTGGTGGAGTACTTGCTTAGCATGCAGGAAGCCCTGGGATCAGTCTCCAGTACCTTATTTCATTCAGCGGTGCATCTGTAATATTGGTACTTGAGAGACAGAGGCAGGATGTGGCAGTGTAAATCTGGGAAAGTAGAGCCTAAAATTGAAGTGGATTAAAGTCTCGTGCAATAGTCTGGGCATCAGACCATTTATATTCTGAGTGTATTCTGAGGGCTAAGCAAGGACATATAAGCAAAGGTGACATGAGTCAGAATGTTACACAGTCACAAGGGTAAGGCATGTTCACATAAGATTTAGGCTGTATACAGTCATGGGGTCAACCCTTGCTTGGGAACATCATCTGAGTATTAAGATAATCTACAGTAAATCTATTCCAACTTATATTACTTACCTGTGAGTGTAAGCACACTTGAAGAATAATCCTGTGCTTGGAGGGCAGAAGTCACAGGACTCTTAACCTATTCTGAGTTTTCCCACAAGCAATTAGAATTCTACTCACACAACTTCATTCATGGTCTGTGTTCTGATGGTCATGGGATATCATGTATTTTAATGTTAGCCTGAGTTACAAGAGACTCTTTCTCAAGACTTAACAGACAAGATCAGCAGTGATAGTTCATTCAATATGGAGTTTATTAGACAAGCATGAGGACCTGAGTCAGGTCTCGTGGAAATTCACATTTAAAAATAAACAAACCAGAGTATAGAAACTAGTAAATTTCTTATGCTCTTAGTGGATGATGCTGCACCAGTGCTCATGCAGACAGAAAAAAACTGGATGCAATGGAATATAAAGAAAGAGAGATGTGGAAGGGAAGGAGGTAGGAAAGGAGAGGAAGAAGAAAAGAAAATGAGTTGGGAGAGTGAAATATTGAATCTAGAGGGAGTTTGAGGGGAGACATGGGACACAGATATGATTAAAAGGCACTGTAGACATTTATGTAATTCTCAATAAATAAAGGTCTATAGAAGCCAAGCATGGATGTATCCACTGTAACTCTCTGTGTTGGGAAGGCAGAGATAGGTGAATGCCTGAGACTGATCTAGGCTATATGGCAGTGATAGACTCAAGTTCAAAAAACAAACAAGCAAAGATTAAAAACAAAATCTAAGCAAACAAAAACAAGAAAATAAGGTAGACAGAGACCAGTCAAGGTTGTCCCCTTGGCTTCCACTGGTTCAGGCACACACATATATACACATGCGCCTACACATGCAAACATACACACACCATGAGAAACAATTTCTCCACTTATCAAGTGGTTACCCCAAAGTTCAGCAACAGTGGTAGCTAGGACAACTTCAAAATCTAGCATCTTCTGATGAAGAGAGAGTGAAAAGGAAGCTAGGCTTCTGACCAGCTGTTTCAGGTTAAATGGGAAGTAGGGAACCCCTGAATGTAGCTAAGGAGAGCACCCTAGGTCTCTCTCTCTGTTGTTATAAAGAAATAGAAATATAAACATGATGCCAAAAACTATCCCCTCCTTTTCCTCGGTAGCAGAGTCTATTTCTGTCCACTCCCGTAAAATAGCCATCTGTGATTAACAGAGGCAATCGGTTTAGGGGTCCGGCGTGACTCTGGGCTGGAAGCTGATGGCCCCTGAAGGCCATGATGCTGGCAGAGCCGCCTGTCAGGCTCTGGTCCTCCTGTTCACCAACAAGCAGAATAGCAGAGCAGGAGGGAAACTCTGCCCTGAAAAATTGGAATACAGAAGAAAACAAAATAGAGAGAAAACACAAAAGAGCACACTGAAAAAGTGTGGGCCGCCAGGAGCTGCTTCTACCTGCCCTATTTCACCACAACCCTGGGAGACTTTTAATTACTCGGCTCTTTTACAAACAGGGCTGGCTATTTTGTCAGAGGGTCAAGGATAACAGCAGGATTTGCCCTTTCCTTATGCTTAAAGGGACACCACCCCACACAGTTTCAGGGACACCCAACATAGAATGGCTTGTCAAGAAGAACATTCAGCCCCCCCATCCACCCCAACTCTCCCTGCCCTTCAAAAACGAAAAAAAAACCCTCCCCTGGAGGCTGGCCTTTCTCAGCCAGTGAGAAGTCGGCAGGATCAGACACCACGGAATAACCCAGAATAAGATTTTGTCTGAGGTGTATGTTTGGTGTGTGCTCACACTGAGCGGGTCTGGAGAACAGAGCTGGATGACACAGAAAAGAACCCCTCAAACAAATGCTCGTCATTAAAAGGAACTGAATTTGGAGGCAAAGTAAGATAGGAGATACTCTTTTACCTTTTTTTCTTTTGCCACATCCTCTTTCTTGATAGTGTGGGCCATACCTTGCTTACACGCTCATGTAAATAAGCATTCAATTCATTGATAAGCATTAAAAAGACTTTTAACTGGAGGAATTTATCATTAAAAGCTATTTTAGAAAATTACCTCTAGTGGAGGTACACTGGTACCTCTAGTGTCTACACTGTGATTAAGTATGATGACCACGGCTTATATAGATGTGTCAGTCAGTTAAGTATCTGAAGCTGGAGCATGAAGACCGAGTTAGATTTGCACTGTTAATCAAGGAGCTATGTCTGTAATATGTTTGTGTCTGTAATTCCAGCACTAGGGAGGTGGGGTCAAAAATTTAAGTAGCAGCCTGCCTAGCCACCAAATGAGCTTGGAGAGAGGGAGGGGGGAAAGAGAACGAGATAGGGGTGGGAAAGGAGGGAAGGGGGGAGAGAGAGAGAGACATTGTCTCAAAAAAGGTATAGAGTAATAAAAAGGAAGGCATATATTGTGACTGCTGGCATCTACACACACACACACATGCACACACACACACACACACACACACACACACGGGGTGAGGGGTTACTACTTGTGACTTGTCTTTAAATTTTCATACTTCGCCTGTCTCCTTAATAGCAAATCTTTAACAGTGCAAATACTCCAATTAAAAGGCAAGGCCAGAGTCAGTTACCACACAAGAATATCGTTAGCTGAGGTCCCAGATGTTTCTGGATCTCTAGTGAGTCCTTCGGTAAAACTTTCAGGAAGTCAAGGGAAGCTGCCTTGCCATCACTGAGAAAACCTTGGAGAAGCATCACCAGGGGAAAGACAAGGTGCTGATGCTGAGATATTTGTAGCCTCGTTCAGTGTTTATGAATTTTGCAGTCTTTCCCTGAATTTCCTCCTTGTATGTATTCACTGTAAAGAAAGGTCTTATTAGCTTAACCCACCTTGCATTATCTTCTCTAACTTTTCTCCACTCACATAATTTCTTTATCTTTATTCAGATAAACTCTTGTTGGGATATGTAACACAGAGTTCAGACGTTGGAAAACAATTAAGCTAGAAATTTAGCTTTACTTTTCCAAATAATACATACACTCAGAAAACGCAAGTAATTTGTATACAGAATTACAATGATTTGTTTTCCATACTTAAAATTATTATGATTTAGGTGGCTTTCCTATTCTACTGTACAGGTGGCTTCCCTAGTCTATTGTAATGCAAAGTTGTTGCAAATACTCTAAATTACATGATTTTTATTTCCTTTGTTTCACCCGCCCAGAACTGTTAGAGTTTTAAAATAATATTACAAATTTGTCCAAATTAAAAACATATTTGAATAGTAGATTGTACTCAAAATATTTTCTAATAAAAGACAGACTGCCTCCCTTAAAATGTTAGCTCGAGTATGATTTACTGGACAGTTTTATGTCAACCTGACACAAACTAACGGCATCTGAGAGGAGGCAGCCTCAATTAAGAAAATGTCTCCATAAGGTGGGGCTGTATATAGGCAAGCTTGTATGGTATTTTCTTAATTTTTGGTTGATGTGGGAGGGCCCAGGCCATTGTGGGTGGTGGCATTCTTGAGCTGGTGGTTCTGGCTTCTATATGAAAGCAGCCTGTGTAAGCCACCATGAGTAAGCCAGTAAGCAGCATACCTCCATGGCCTCGGCATCAGCTCCAGCCTTCAGGTTTCTGTTCTGATTACATTCAGTGATGTGGAAGTATGAGCCAAATAAACCCCCATTTTCTCTCCAACTTGCTTTTGGTAACGTTATTTCTCAAAGTAATAGTAACCCTAACTAAGACATATAATTAAGGTGTAGACAAACCAGTACTGTATTTGTAAGACTGATTTCAAGCAAAAGCATGTGAACTTAGAAACTCATCGGGTAAAGGATCTTGACTGTAGCGTTAACAGCCTGAGTTTGATCCTCAGATCTCTAAAAGCATACTGTGGCAAACTTGTATGTGGATACACACACACACACACACACACACACACACTCACACACACACACACGCACACATACACACGTGCACTATATATACACACAATATTTATACAAGAGTACAATTTTTAAAATTTACAAAACATCAAATATCTGCTTGTGAGGCTTTTAATGGTAATCAAAATTTTAAAGAAAGACTTTAATTTTTACCACCTTTGTAGGAATGTGTCACAGAGCACTGATTTCATCATCTGGAATGTGGAATTCAGCATTTTTTTCTCATTTTCGTGAATACCTAGCTATGTCTAGCTATCATCAATGCCAGACTCAGGGCATTTCCAAAACTTCACAAAGAAATCTTTTAGCTAACTCCCTCCATGTCAGTCTCCAGTACTTGGAAAACATAACCAACCTCTGTCTCTGTACTTTTCTTAGCTTTGTACATTTATTTTGAGTTGACTCAGACATCAGCTGGTGTGTGTGTATGTGTGTGTGTGTGTGTGTGTGTGTGTGTGTGTGTGTGTGTGTGGTGTGTTTGCTCACTTAGTATGGTATTTTTAACCATACTTTTGGACAGCATGCACTTCATGCTCTTTCAAGATGGAAGAAAGGACATAGTTATCTAAATTTAAGTATTTATGTTTTATTTAATTAACTGGCTTATATGGGATTCTAATAGTCATCAATTTATCTTGGTGCAGAGTGACTTTCCTTTAAAAAAAATACATTCCTTCTAAATGCCTAAAAGTCTGTATTGTTTTGTATGTACTAATGTTTTTTCTTAAAAGAGATAATGTACAAATCACTTAAATTATCTTATTCTATTTTATTCTAAACTCATTTAAAACCTGAGTGTTCAATTGATATGTAGGTCCATTTGGCAAGTAGTCACTGGAGTTTTAAGAGAATTAATCATAAACTCTGGGCCACCAATCCCTCCACTTTGCTTTCACACTTGCCCCAAACACATTGTTCTGCATAACTTTAAAATGACATTGCAAGGACTCTAAGCCTCGTTACTGTGGACTAAAGTTATTGATGAGTCTTTACAGAAAGTGCTCAGCGGGGTGCAGCTGCTGGGCATTGTAGGAAGTTCCCTGCTTGTTCCTGTTTATTTAGCCCTGCTGTGCATCCATCCAACCATCTACTGATTACACTTCAATGTCTCTGCCAGTTAGCAGTGCACAGGAAAGGAGCTGAGGCCTACAAGAATCTTGATTCTTTGCTAGTTTCCACAACTACAAAAAGCCTACTTTCTAACCTTAGCTTCAAAGCGTGAGCTTAACTCTTGTTCTTCAAGTGTGAGTATAAAAGTACTCTCCAATCTATAATCACTGTACAATGCAAATGTTCTTAGGTTATTCCATATCTATTTACCAAACCCTTACTAACCTATCACGCAATATTGGTTTTACAATTGATTTCAAAGTTTGTTACAAATACAGGTCCCCAAACCACATATTCTGCATAGCATTAAACTTTAGTACAATTTTGCAGTTCTATTTTTTTCCATTTTAGGTAAAACTTAAAATCAATAAAATTTCTAACTCTAATGGGACTGAGATAGGAACCTCATGCTTATGGTTCCTGACCTCATAGGCCCTATGGCTCTATATGATAGCTAAATATTTGTCCTTGTGGTTAGACAACTGATAATTAGCCAATTGATAATGCACCACAAATGATACCTTCAGAAATCTCATTACAGAAACTAGAAAGGCAGAACTGGCGTTATCTCACAGCAAAAAAAAAAAAAATCTCAGGGGATTCTCCTGAACATAGCAACATTTATACAATGTTAAAAGCCATAGTTTGCTTTTGCTGCTGTGATAAACAGCATGATCAAAAGAAATTGTGGAGGAAGGGGTATAATAGATAGGTAAG
The DNA here is from genome assembly GCA_964023405.1 of Apodemus agrarius. NCBI lineage: Eukaryota > Metazoa > Chordata > Mammalia > Rodentia > Muridae > Apodemus > Apodemus agrarius. Next base: position 49,964,556 of record OZ030019.1, read on the forward strand.
AGGTAGACATATCTCATTTTCTAGCAGGAACACAAATCACACCCTTGTTTTGGTGTCCTGTTCAGCTCCTTTCGAAATAGCCTTCACTGCTTTGGTTCTGTCTGTTTTCTTTTTCTTTTTTCTTTCTTTTTTTTTTTTTAATTTACTGTTTTATTTTGACTATGGAAAGTGTCATAGTCTTTTTTTTTTGCATTTTTTATTGGATATATTCTATATTTACAATTCATTTCCCTTTTTCTGGTTCCCCACCCCCAAAGGTCCCACATGTCATTTTCCCTCCCCCTGCTCTCTCATCCACCCCCTCCAACGTTACTGTTCTTGTACTCCCCCACAATGATGTTTTGATCCATTCTAGCACCAGTGTCCACTCTTTTCTTCTTGTGAGACATCACTTGATATGTGATTTATGTCTTTGGTGTTCCAAGCTTCTAGGCTAATATCCACTTATCAGTGACTGTATACCATGGGTATTCTTTTGAGACTGGGTCACCTCACTTAGTATGATGTTCTCCAGCTCCATCCATTTCTCTAAGAATTTCATGAATTCATTGTTTCTAATGGCTGAATAGTACTCCATTGTGTATATATACCACATTTTTTTGTATCCATTCTTCTGTTGAGGGACATCTGGGTTCTTTCCAGCTTCTGGCTATTATATATAAGGCTGCTATGAACATAGTGGAGCATGTATCCTTATTGCATGCTGGTGAATCTTCTGGGTATATTCCCAGGAGTGGTATGGCTGGGTCCTCCGGAAGTATCATGTCCAGTTTTCTGAGGAACCGCCATACTGATTTCCAGAGTGGTTGTACCAGCTTGCATTCCCACCAGCAGTGGAGGAGTGTTCCTCTTTCTCCACATCCTCGCCAACACCTGATGTCTTCTGAGTTTTTAATCTTAGCCATTCTGACTGGTGTGAGGTGAAATCTCAGGGTTGTTTTAATTTGCATTTCCCTAATGACTAGTGATGTTGAACATTTTTTTAAGGTGTTTCTCAGCCATCTGAATTTCTTCAGTTGAAAAGTCTCTGTTTAGCTCTGTACCCATTTTTGGATAGGGTTATTTGGTTTTCTGGGGTCTAACCTCTTGAGTTCTTTGTATACATTGGAAATTAGCCCTCTGTCGGATGTGGGGTTGGTGAAGATTTTTTCCCAATTTGTTGGTTGCCGATTTATCCTTTTGACAGTGTCTTTTGCCTTACAGAAACTTTGTAGTTTTATGAGGTCCCATTTGTCTATTCTTGCTCTTAGAGCATAAGCAATTGGTGTTCTGTTCAGGAATTTTTCCCCTGAGCCGATGTCTTCAAGGGTCTTCTCCAGTTTCTTTTCTATTAGTTTTAGTGTGTCTGGTTTTATGTGGAGGTCCTTGATCCACTTGGAGTTGAGCTTAGTGCAAGGAGATAAGAGGGGATCAATTCTTATTCTTCTGCATGTTGACCTCCAGTTGAGCCAGCACCATCTGTTGAAAAGGCTATCTTTTTCCCACTGGATGTTTTCAGCTCCTTTGGCGAAGATCAATTGGCCATAGATGTGTGGGTTCAATTCTGGGTCTTCGATCCTATTCCATTGATCTGCCTCCCTGTCACTGAACCAATACCATGCAGTTTTTAATACCACTGCTCTGTAATATTGCTTGAGGTCCGGGATATTGATTCCCCCAGAAGTTCTTTTGCTGTTGATGATAGTTTTAGCTATCCTGGGTTTTTTGTTATTCCAGATGAATTTGAGAATTGCTCTTTCTAACTCTAAGTAAACCTCTTGTTGAAAATTATGACATGTGACTTGCATGTGTGTGCTTGGACTTCCATTATCTTAAAACCATTGAAGCCTACATGAATATCCACATCGGGTCTTCTCATGTTTAAGATGCTTTAGTTACTTTTCTTGCAACACCTATTATTTGAACTGTATCGTCAACAGTCATGTTCTGCTGATATCTTCAGAAATATATTTATGAAGCCGAGCATGACAGAAGGAAGCCCCTTGAGGCAAGCCCTGCTCGCTGACTGGCTGAGTACATCTGTGGTGTCAAGGCATTCTACTCAGTCATCTGCCTATTTTTGTTTATTTTGGGGGGGGCTTGTCTGAGTTTTATATCCCCAAGGAAACCATTTTTCAACTCCTCTGGCACCCTCTGCTTGGGTCCAGTGAGACTATAATTGTCTCTTTCCTGAAAAATGAACTTTTGTCGGGACCGGGGGGTGTTGTTTATTTTTATTTCTCATTTGCATATTCTACACACAATATCCCAAACTGAAGAATCATTTGTTTCTGGTGGTGAAATGCATGAGAAGTATTTCCTAAGCTGAGCTAGGGGAAGATCCGCAGTATCTCTGCCTACACCTGGCAAATGTTAGCCTGACTGAAAGAAAGACACATGGAAGAAAGACAACATAGACCTATAAAGTCCCATTGCTTTGTGTAGCAGCTATCCCTCGCCATCTGATGTTGTCCAGTTTTCTTGCTAAAGGACTTATTGTTCAGATCTCATTGTGACAGGAGCTATTAGACATTAGAGAAACATTTTAGAAGATATTTAAACTTAATGGGTCCTAAAACTCTAGCGAGGGACTGCAGTTTTATTTAAATGCACAAATTAATTATTTAACATGACTCACTTTATTTTTAATGAAGGTTATTGACTGGTAAGGAAGTCAATGAGGTCAATATTATTCCTCTACGTGGCAGAATCTCTGGGTCAATATGCAGCTCTGATTTGCAGTTTACCTGGAAAGCATTGATTGCTAGGGCAAGACAGAAGAAATATGAATAGTTCTTTTGTTTCTCTTTCACTTGTCAACCTTTCTGAGACACTGTTTAAATTATCTTTAACTTCAAACCCATTTGCATTAAGAACAATAACTGTGTGACCATCACTACTAACCATCCAAGGAACCCTTTCATCATCCAGAACTGAAGTTGGGTTCACACTGAGCAATCATTTCCCCAATCCCTCCATACTGCTGACAATCATCATTCTAATCTGTCCTGATCAGATTGCCTATTGTGGCTGCCTTACGTAAGAGGGATGATACAATATTTGTCCCTTTGTGTGTGGCATATTGCATGTAGCGTGTTGTCTGCAAAATTAGAGGCAATGTAGTGTGATTCCAAAGATTTGGGGGCTGGCACACACTTAGTTTCAGTTTCATCCATGATTGGACATTTATTTGTTCATGATCCTTGGTTATCAAGAATAATGTCCTTTAAGCATAGATGGGGAATGATCCTTTTGAATCACTATTCTCACTTATCTCTGATGCAGACCTGTGAGTGAAACTGTTGGAGCCATTAGTTCTATCTGCTTAGCCCTGTGTTGGGGTGACATGCAGCCTTGTAAGCAGACTGACCCCATTTACATCTTCAACATGTTCACCAACATTTTTTCTTTATTAATTGATTAATTACTTATTTATTCATTTTACATCCTGATTGTAGCTGCCCCTCTCCTCATAGCCTACTTAACAGTTTTTTTTCCCTTCTCCACTCCCTTTCTTCTTGTAGAAGAAGACCTCCTCTGGGTACCAACCCACCCTGGCACACCAAGTCACTGCAAGACTAGGCTCATCCTCTTCCATTGAGACCAGGCAAGGCAGTCCAGTTAGGGGAACAGGATCCAGAGGCAGGCAACAAAGTCATGGACAGCCCCTTTCCAGTTGTTGGGGACCAGCATGAAGACCATACTGCACATTTACTACATATGGTTAGGGGGCTAGGTCCAGCCCATATATGCACTTTGGTTGGTGGTTCACTTTCTGGGAGCACCGAAGGTTCCAGGTTAGTTGACTCTCTTGGTCTTTCTGTACAGTCTCTATTCCCTCCAGGTCCCTCAATCCTTCCTCCAACTCTTCCATGTCCTTAAGCTTTATTCAATGTTTGGCTACATTTTTCATCAACACGTTTTATTTCTAAAAAAAACAACAAAAAAAAACAAAAAGTAAGATAATAGCTATATTTGTGAATGCTAAGCAATAGATACCTCACTGTGATTGTGAGCTGTGTTCCCTGTGACTATGATTATGAATATTTCTTTGTGTGTTTGGGTTGGTCATTTGAAGTTCTTATTTACGGAAATATCCAATTCCTTTGCCTGATTTTTATCTGGGTTCTTATTTTGTTGTTGAGTCAAATGGGTTCTTGAGATGTTCTAGATACAAATGCTTTATCTACCTTATGACTTACAAGTATTCTATTCTGTGGATTGCAATCATCTTTTTCATCTTTCTTTGATGTGAAAAATTATTGATTTTTGTAAAGTCCAGTTTTGTTTCATGTTGGTGATTTTGGCACTTTTGGTGTCATAGATAAGAAATTGATGTCAAGTCCAATGTCGAACTATTCTCTCCTAGGATATTTTCTACGTTTTGTAGTTTTGGTCTTTATGTTTGAATGGATGCTTGATCCATTTTGGGAAGGAGGTAAGGACCCATCTTCACCTTTCTATATGCAGACATCTTTTGTCATAATGCGATTTGCTGAAAAGATCACCTGTTCCTCATTGAAAAACATGGTATCATCATCAAAATGTTTTTAATAAAATTTATTATAAAAAACATTTGTAAATATATAAAAATATCACATATTTGTGATATTTGACTAAATGGAAGTTTTCCTCTGTTCTCCCTGAACTTAAATCTTTTCTTCTGCCTACTACTTAGAATCTACGTGTGCTGCTGTTATGTACTGTGAAAAAAAAGAGAAAACTAAATAAAGAAAATTTAGAACTTTGAAAATATATAAATTTGGCAAAAACTGAGAAGATAATGTGATTACTTCTTTTTGTCTAGAGAGGCCAGAGTAAGATCAGAACTACTGTGAGGCTCGAAGCTGCAGAGATTGTTTTTCACTGAAAACAGGAGTCTCTTAGAATATACCTGGAGCTGCCAAGTTGCCAGAGCATAGAACTAACCACATAGGCATTGCTATATCAATTTTCTATTTAATCTTAAATATCCATCCACAAATATTCTCTGGATCATTTCCATCATTTGACAACTATATTTTTCTGAATAATCACAAGAAATCTTGTGGGGCTGTGGGTGTAGCTGAGTTGGTAGAGCTTGGCTGGCATGACCAAGGCCATGATTCTGATCCCCAGGACTATATAAAAACCATGTATTGGGAGGTAGAGGTATAGTCATGATTAGTTGAAGATTGTCCTTTTCTACATAGTAAGCTAGAGACTTGGTTACATGACAGCCTACCAACATACAATAAAACAAAATTGAGAGGCAGAGAAAAAGCAGAGAGCAAAAGAAGAGACAGAGGAAAAGAAAGAGAGCAATGCAACATTGAATATTAGTATTTCCAAAGAATACGCATGAGAGGAATGTCTTATTTATATTGCTATGATAAAATATCGTGACTAGAGCAATTCATAAGAGAGACTGATGATTTAACTTACCATTTCAAAATTTTGTGGTCCTTTATGGCAGAGAACAGCTTAATAATCACATCTTGATTCATAATCATGAGGCAGAGAAAGAAAGACCACTAAGGGAACTACAGGAGCCTTTTGAAACTTTAAAGCCCATCCCCAGTGACATACCTCCTGCAATAAAGTAAAACCTTCCCAAACAGTTCCACTAACTGTGGATCAAGCATTCAAATACATGAGGTACAGGGGAAATTGGTACCCAAACTGCCACTTTCTATTCCTTGGTCTCAATAAGCCTGTGACCATATTATAATATGCAGTATATTATCCCAATTTCAAAAGTCTCCTGTCACAGGATTTTCCATTCAATTACATTAAGGGAGCAGGAGACCTGTGACTGCACAGAGAAAAGGGAGGCAGAGCTAAGAGTTGCAGAGACAGAGAGCATCTGGAGGAGAAGTAGGAAGGCCAACATGGAGGTGGACATGAACCAGCATGACTTTAACCAGCCATAGGTAGTTATTATATCATAAGATTAGAATAATTGGAATAAAGCTTTTATCATTATTAATTGGTTCTGAAATTATTGTATTGGCATCTTGTAAATTGAGAATTTATTGATACATAAATCTGATTGTTATTATAAGATTCAAGAGTTTTGTTTTACTTGGTTATTGGAAGATGGGCTCACCAACCACAGGGGTTTATGACTGGGCTGGCATAGCAGCAATTTGCAAAGGGAATTCCAGGGCTCTGGGCCCATCTGAGAGTTGGCAGGCTGAGAGACCGCCAAGTTGAGGTCAACTGGCTGGAGTCCTGCACAGCATGCACAGAGTCCTGGGTTCAGTCCCTACCACCACATAACCAGTCATGTGACTGTAATCACAGCAGTAGGAGACAGAGGCAGGAGGAACAGAAGTTGAAGAAAATCATCCTGAACTACTCCATAATTACTTCAAGGTTAGTCTGGAATACATGTGACCCTGTCCAGGTAAAAATTAATAGCCTAAATAAATAAAAACTCTGTGATCTCTCTTTCACATATGTCGAGTCCATAGTAAGTGGGGAGACTCAGGGAAGAAAACATGAGTGTTATGAAATGCCTCACCTTCCTGCCTAAGGAAGACTTATTTATTGAAAATTAAATTCCAAGAAAAAAAGCCTAATCAAATGGACTCTCCAGTCATGTCACATGTAGATGCACTGTAGAGTCATGATTAGGCAGTTATGTAAATGAGGCTGTCACGACCTTGTAATTTTAAAGCTGGAAGCAGGCAGCTCCCCTGTGGGCCCCTTGGTCCCTGCTCCAAGCCTGGTTCATGGTCAATGCTGAGACACAGGAAGTTCCCATCTGTAGTAATTTAAACACTGTGCAAATGGAGCCTAAGGAGTGTGCAGAAGGGGAAAAATAGGCTAAATTCCATATCCCAGACAAGACACACACCTCAGCAGGAGGGGGAGAAAGGAAAAATTAAACTCCAGTTTACAAAGAATTACCCAGTTTTTTGCAAAACAAAAACAGAAATCCCTTATTTAAAATCCAGAAGAACTTCAAGATAGGGGGACTAGATGGCTAAGCCAAGTGTGGTCTAAGTGTGGAGCATAGTGCATGTGCCTATCCAGGCCCTGTAGTTGAGAGCCTGGCTCTTTAAAACAACTGAAAACTAGCAGATTAGCTAGGCAGAGTGCTGGTCTAGAATTATGTGACAAGAGGTTGTGCCCACAGCACTGTGAAAGCTGGAGGTGATTCCAGCAGCGCAGAGGTAGAGGCAGGAGGATCAGGAGTTCCGGGTCATCTTTAGCTACATGGTTTGAAGCAATCCTGTGTATTTGAGACCAGACGAGAAGTTGCGCAGTAGCAAAGCATGGTGATCTCAGCTAGAAACTACTCATTCATTGTGGTTATTTTGGAACAGCACTGTACATTTGCTATTTATGCCTGAGGTTGTTTGTATATGGCTATAAATCAGATCTTGGGTCACGGTAAACCCTTTGAACTTAGGCAGATTAGATGTAAAGCCTTGAACCGTGGGCTCTTGGTTTAGCTGAGAGACAGGATGGCCTTCACACCTCCAGGACTGCCAGTGGGGAAGAGTGCCTAAATCAGCACCATAAAATGAATATGGTTATTGCAAATGAATTCACAAATTGCTCTTTCTAACTCTATGAAGAATTGAGTTGGCTCAGACAGTCTCTAATCTCCTCCTCTGAGAGATCATCCGCTGATTTGGTGTCCTAGCCTCCCTCCAGTCAGACAATGGTCCTGACATTACTTGCCAGATTTCTCACATTTTATCTGAGGCCCTAGACATCCCCTGGCATTTTCACATTCCCTACCACCCTCAGTCTTCTGGTAAGGTAGAACAAGGGCATCTGCAACCTTATTTCCATTGCTGATAGTACCATGACAGGGTGTGACTTAAAGTTAGTGAGGAAGATCAGCTTAAAGGTAGGCTGTGCACAACATGACAAGTCATGCAGATAAATTCCAATATTTGGGAAACTGAGGCAGGAAGAAGAGGAGTTCAGTGCTAGCCTGGGCTACATAATGAATTTTAAGATTGGTATATATAGCCAGACCGTGTCCCAAAAAACCTGAATAAATATATACATTAGCTAATAAAACAAAACAAAACAAAACAAAACAAAATAAAACAAAACAAAACAAAACAAAACAAAACAAAACAAAAATACTTCCTAAGCTTTCACACAACTTCACCTTCATTGGGTAAAACTCCTACCTCTGGCTCTTTTCAGGCTATAAGCTCTCCCCAAGCGACCTCTCCTCATGTCACCCTTTGAACGCATGTATGGAAGTTCAGACTTAGCTCCTGGTCTTTCACCTAAATGTTCTCCCCTCACAGACCATCTGCTTATTCCATTACTTTGCTGCCTCCATTCTCTCCTATAGAAATCTTCTGACCACCATCTACCATGGCCACCACCTGCCTCCTGTTCACTGCCTGTCAACATTAGAGACCGAGTCCTTCTATTCCCCACCAGATCATTGGCCCTCAGCCCTCTCTCCTAAATGGCAGGACTCTTTTAAGGTAATTCTCCTGTCCCCTACAGCTGTTAAACCTGAGGAACTCTCTCACTGGGTCTATCTGCCTCACCTCAAAACTTTCTTCCCTCCACATAAAAATGACTCATCTTCATACACATCGACCCTAACATGACTATGCTGTTAAGCTCCAGAGGACCTGGAGGCCACCCACCATCTCCCCAATTACAGAAAATGAGGTTCTACTCCAGCAGCGGAACTCAACCTCACTGGATTAGACATGGGTTTCTCATCTTCCCCCTGCTGTTCATTTTCATCCAAGGCAGCCCTTACATCTGGAAATTCGAGGTTCAAGAAACCCCCATAGCTAACAAACAGTCTTTCCAAATAGGGTCAGAAAACTGCTCCATAGCCGGATTCCAAGAACTGATCCAAATCGCTATCATCCCTTCATCTGTTATTCCATCTAAATAATATCATCTCTATACTTGCTTTCTCTTTGACTAGACAAAAATTATTGTAGAAAATGGCCAGATGAATATGGGGACTGCCCGTATTTATCTTGTCAGGTACATATGCTAGGATCATGGACCAATCATTTCTTTTATCAATACTGCAAGATATTCTTACATACAAGACCCATGGGATTCCATGTGGAAGACACGAGTTTTTGGTAAGATCTACCATAAAAATCAGCCCAGGTCCCCAGTAAGTACTATTCATATTCTGAGAAAATATGTTTCAATTGCCAAACCCCTAGACATTGGAAAAGAAGGAGAGGTAATCAAACACTTCTCTGAGATCCTTACCTCTTTGACATCACCCCTCATAAATAACACTAACTTGTCACTTGCCTTTTGCATCAGACCTTGACGTTGGTGTACCATATCTTTAATGTCACCAGGCCTGGTCATTTTAAAGATTGCTGGTCACATGTACCCCCTGGAATTAACTCACAATTGCCGCTTACAGCCTCTCTGGTGATACTGTCAAGTAACTTTACCTCACCTTTTGTCAGCTTCTCTGACTCTGATGTTGCCATGACTCTATATCTTAGCTCTATCTGTCTCTTTGGCATGGCAAACAGTTTTAAGACCTCTGGGACATGTTCTGTAGGAATTCTAAGTTCCCTAGACTGCAATAGAATCCTAACCCTTGATATATCATATCTGCCACAATGCCCTGCAGTCCAGAACACATCAATTCTTGTGCCACTCAGGTATTATCAGCCCCTACCCTCTAGCTGGTCAGGAGTTTGCATGTTGGTACTCCTTTTCCCTGAACTAGGAGTAATCCAGGGAAATGAGCCCCTGGGAATCTGAGTTATTATTCACTCCCTGCATCATTTATCTTGTTTCTACATTCCTTCAACGACAAATACAAAAAAAAATTCTAACCAAACTATTAATCAGTTCCTGTTACAGGATTACCAGCTGCTGTCCCTAGAAGAGCTGCTGTCCACAGAGGTACCTGGTGCAAACATTTACCAACTGGATCCCAATGGTGAAAGGAAGCTACACCCCAAAATTGATAAAAACCCCTAGATAGCAGGAAGCAGCTTAAGAGACAGGACACCCTCATTCCCTTTCACCACTGGCTTCCCCCTCCTTCTTTTTTTCTTCTCTTTATAATGAGAAGGGAGGAATGTTGGAATCAGGATCTCTAAAACTTGTGACATCACATAGGCCACAATGAGACCTGCATACCTGTTGACAAGGCAATAGCCGCCATTTTCCCAGAATTGACTTGGCTTACCTCCCACCTTTACCTGTGACTATGTAACCATCCATATAAAAAGAAAGGTCTCTCTGATCTCTCTCTCCCCTCCCCCCTTTTCTTTCTGCTGCCACCTTGCCCTTTCCTCTTTCAATAAAACTCACATGGAACTGTTTGGCCTGGATTGCTCTTTCTGGAACTGCATGGTGGTCCAATGACTTAAGTATACTATCATAAAACCCAGGATAGGGAAAACTATTCTCAACAGTAAAAGAAATTCTGGGTGAATCACCATCCTTGACCTCAAGCTCTATTACAGAGCAATAGTGACAAAACTGCATGGTATTGGTACAGAGAGAGGCAGGTAGATCAATGGAACAGAACTGAAGATCCAGAAATGAACCCATATACCTATGGTCACTTGATCTTTGACAAAGAAGCTAAAACCACCCAATGGAAAAAGAGACAACATTTTCAACAAATGGTGCTAGTTCAACAGGAGGTCAGAATGTAGGGGAATGCAAATTGATTCATCCTTATCTCCTTGTACAAACCTCAAGTCCTAGTGGATCAGGGACCTCCAGGTAAAACTATATACACTGAAACTAATAGAAGAGAATGTGGGGAAGAGCCTCGAACACATGGGCACCAGAAAATTTCCTGAACAGAACACCAATGGCTTATGATCTAAGATCAAGAATCAACAAATGAGACTTCATAAAACTGCAAATTGTAAGACAAAGGACACTGTCAATAGGACAAACGGCAACTAACAAATTGGGAAAAGATCTTTATCAACCTTACATTTGATAGAGGGCTAATATCCAATATATACAAAGAACTCAAGATGTTAGACTCCAGAGAACCAAATAACCCTATTAAAATTGGTGTACAGAGCTAAACAGAGAATTCTCAACTGAGTAATACTGAATGGCTGAGATGCACCTAAAGAAATGTTCAACATCCTTAGTCATTAAGGAAATGCAAATCAAAAAAAACAAAAAAAAACCCCGAGATTCCACCTCATACCACTCAGAATGGCTAAGTTCAAAAACTCAGCAGATGCTGGAAAGGATGGAGAGAAAGGGGATCACTCTTCCATTATTGGTGGGATGGCAAGCTGGTACAACTACCCTGGAAATTAGTCTGGTAATTCTTCAGAAAACTGGACATAGTATTACCTGAGAACACAGCTATTACCACTCCTAGACATATGCCCAAATGATGTTCCAACATATATCAAGGACACATGCTGCACTGTGTTCATAACAGCCTTATTTATAATAGCCTGAAACTGGAAAGAACCTAGATGTCCTTTAACAGAGGAATGGATACAGAAAATCTGGTACATTTACACAATGTAGTACTACTCAGTTATTAAAAACAATGAATTCATGAAATTCTTAGGCAAATGGATGGATATTATCCCGAGTGAGGTAACCCAATTACAAAAGAACACACACGCTATGTACTTGTTCATAAGTGGATATTAGCCCCAAAGCTTTCAATATCCAAGATACAATCCACAGACCATATGAAGCTCAAGATGAAGGAAGAACAAAGTGTAGATGCTTCAGTCCTTCTTAGAAGGGGAAACAAAATAATCATGGGAGAAAACACTGATACAAAGTATAGAGACTGAAGGAAAGGCCATCCAGATACTGCCCAACCTGGGGATCCATCCTGTATACAGACTTCAAACCCAGACACTCTGGATCCGGCCACACATGTAGTGGAAGATGGACTTGTAGGTATTCCTTAATTGAAAATTCTTTGTTTAGCTCTGTACCCCATTTTGTAATAGGCTTGATGCCCCAATGTAGGAGAATGCCAGGGCAGGGATGTGGGAGTGAGTGGGTAAGAGGGCGAGCACCTCCTTAGAATTGGGGGGCTGGGTAGGATGGGATAGGGGCTTTCTAGAGGGGAAACCAGGGATTGGCGTAACATTTGAAGTGTAAATGAATAAAATAAAATAAATATATATTGTTTTTAAAAAAAAACAAAACAAAACTGTTCTGGTGCAGTTATCTTTTCCTAACTTAAATAAAGATAAGCAATTATTTGCTTCCAATAACACAATGATGCAAATTATCTGTCTGCTTTTCTCACCTATGAGGAAGTCAAAATGTATTCCAGTTATTACTATATATAAAAAAAAATAAAAAGCACAAAAGCTGTTTGTATTAAAGCAAGAAGTTAAACGGAGGAGTAAGTGACTCCTAGAAGTAGTCTGTTTGAGTAGTAAGTTTCTCCTTTGGTATGAGTAAGTTGAGGGTTTGAAATCCTTGGCCACTGAGGACTCTGTTCAGCTTGTTTGGTGGCCATCATTGCCCTCCAGAATCTGCTAGGAGTCTTCCTGTTATTGTCTAGTCTGAGAGCAGACATGGAGAGGCATTCTATTTAAATGAGGGTAATGAAATCTCACTGCTCTCATTAAAACAAAACACAATCAAAGTGCCACTGCCTTCTGCTGGTAGGAAGGGTTAAAATGAGCAGAGGTAAACTTTAATTTCAAGGAGCAAGTGTTATATTATTGCCTTCAAGCTGGCCACCAATGCGGCATGAGACCTCTGCCCATTTTATAATTCTCCTTTTGTGTGCTGCAGAAACAGAAACAGCACATTATGATTTGGAAAGTAATTTTATGTGCAATTAGACTGCCAAGAATCATGACGTAACACATTCAGGTTTTCTAATTGGGCCAAGAGGAAACCATCATTTCTGAAGTGACTTGGGCACCTTAACCTCAGCTTAAGTTCTCTGGAATACTTGGAGTTATTTCAATACTGCCTGCTTATTTTCAGCACTTCCATTTAATGTTAAGGCTCTGTGTTTTCTAGCTGTGAGGCTCTGTTATGGAAACAGTGATAATGACCAGTTTCTTACGTTACATTCTGAAACTGTCAAGAACATTGTCATTTGTAAATGATTCCCTGTGACAGTTTTTAAAAAAATTGTTTTTAGTCTAACCTTAACACAACCTCACTCTCTGCCAAGACTCAGAGCCAAATTAATATCATGGTGAAATAATATCTGTCCAACTACCAGTAAAATGCTGAGTATTTAGGAAAAGTAATTTCTGAATCTATATTAAACATTTCATAGATTCTTCCACACAGCTATCAAATGAGTCTCTAATAATTAGTCTCATATATTCTCATAATTTTGCATAACTCCAATTGGTGAGGTCGAATGTTTAATAAAACAACTCTAATTGAAGAAAGCACAGAAAATCACTTTAGTTTGTTTTCATCGATATTTTATTTCTTGCAAAGCACTATGGCTGCTTCTAGAAATCAATGACGCAGTGTGGCCTTTGTAGTCCAATTGACTTTCTGCTCCAGACAGTCTGCATGGCTATTAACTCAAAGTGGAATTAAGATGGAAGAGCTGAACAGTCAGACTTGAATAATCCATACAAGTTTACCCCATACCCAAGGGTCTCTGAAAACACTGTGCTGTGTAGGAATGGGCCTGACATCCTCCATATATTATTGAGTTGTTGAATCCCAAATTCTTTAATCTGAATAAAAATAGCATTTTTCAGTCTAACTGGAATTGGAGAGGCCCAGCCACAACCAAATCAATAATTCCTTAGAGACAGAAGAGAGTGCATTAGTTGCACAGAATAATGGCACACTGGCCAAGCTGGAGGAAGAAAAGAAAACATCATTTATATAAATAAAATACACTTACACGTGGATATATATTCATGTGTGATAAAAATCCAGATAACTAGGATTAAATTTATGGAAACTTTACCAGAGAAAGAAAAAAAATCAAGTTTGACTTGGGAACGGGGAGGCAAATGCAGCAATCTGCAGACTCGAGTAAATGTGTCAGAGGAGAGTATGTAGCAGGCGGGCATGTGCTTGAGCAATAAAAATTCTTGCCCAATGAGATGATGAACAAAAGTGTTAATTGCTCACATATATCACTGGAACATTTTGCTCAATAGAAAGTTTTCTCTTAAACATTTTTTTCTGTTTGGCCTGCTTTATTGTGCTATTATTGAAAAATTAAAATGTGCATAAATTACAAAATATAAAGGGTGCAATGTTTGTATGTATGTGAACTATGCGTGTAGAATCCACTCAAGCTGATACACCAGTACCAATGCATGAGAACATATGAGACATCTCATCACATTTCGGTTGTGTGAGTCTGCCTCCTTAGGTCACTAGCTGTACACTGTATCTCCACAGGCCCGCAGATATGAGATACACCTTGGCTAATTTCAACTATAGCTCTCCCCACACCTCAGATCCCGGTGAATGCTATTCTAGCTCTGCTGATAAGACTGAGCTGATTTTTAAAATACACCACAAATGACTATGATAACTTAACTTTTGTCATTCAGGGACCGGCTTATATCAATCAGCCTAGCTGTATTTTTTGAAACTGACAAGTTTCTCTCTTTTTAACGTTGAAAAAAGTTCCACTCTGTCATGTTTTCTTAAAACAAACAAACAAACAAACAAACAAACATATGCCTGTGTCTATTTGGGCATGTTCATCTGTTTGCAGGTGCAGGTGTATGTGATGGTACACTGCACTTAGAGGTTGGAATTCAATTTTGGGTTGCTATATTGGGAGCCATCAACTTCCCCCCTTTTTTCTTTTGTATTGATTACATTTATTCTTTGATCATTTCACACACATATATAGTGCACTCTGTTTAATCTCATTCTTCTTGACATCTACATCTCCTCCTTACCCACCAACCCCAACACCTCCCCATTCCTGTTGGTCCTTTTCCCAAATTCTTGCCTTTCTGCAGTTTGCAACCCACTGACTTTAGTCAGGAATATCTCTGTGAGAGTAGGCTTGGAACGACTCATTGGAGTCTGCTGGACTCCCTCTTAGGTGCATAACTGGAGATAATATTCCCTCAGAATCTATTAGTTGCTAATAGTTCAGCAGGGAAGAGCAGAGCCTCTTGAGCACCTGTCGGTCCATGGTAGTCTGTTGACAGGCCAAATCGTGTGTAGGACTATCAGAAAAGATCATAGGGTTGCTATTAAGACATTTGCTATAGCTGCATGACATTCTGAATATAACATTTTCTCCTACCTTTAGGCTCTTGCATTCTTTCCTCTCTGATCTCTCCAACTGAATCTTAAGGGAAAGAGTATACATGTTCCTAAACCTTAGATGTGTCTGATGAGCACTAAACTATCATTTGTTCTAAGCCCAAGTCTGCATTCGCTGCAGAAAACCTTCTCTAACTAATGATAAGAGTAACATCATGAGTACAAACATAAATGCTTAAGTTACAGTTTGCTCTCATGTCAATTTAGATGAACAACAATAGTCAGTCTTCCTAGGGTCTATGACCTCCTCCACTAAGGCTTTTTGAGTAGACACATGGTCCATTTCTTGTTTCTTGAAACAGTGATCTTTGCTAACATGGAGCTTGTGAACTAGCCTACACTTCACAGCCAATAAGCCCTAGGGCACCACCTGCTTCTGCTTCTCAGTGCATGTGGGGGGATAACACATGCTGCCTTGATCTGTTCCTTCTGCGTGAGCTCTAGGGGTGAAACTCAGGTCCTTATACTTGTGCTGAAAATATTTTACTGGCTGAACCATTTTCCTAGCCCCTTACCATGCTTCTTGGGACCAACCACATGCTGAAGGAGGCTAAGGTGTTCCCTTGCATGAAGTATTATGAATAATGCATCAAGAGTGTAACCCTGGACGTGAATATCTTTTTTAATATACTGATTTTATATTCTAAGGATGTACACATGAGATTGCAAGTCATATGAAATGGTAAAAAAAAAATTGTCAACCATATGTCTGGAAGATGTGTCCTGATTTGCTTCTTCTTGCTACAATATACCACTGACAAAGAACAACTTGGAAGGAAAGGATTTATTTGACTTGTAGGTTACCTGCTGTCATCTAAGAAAGTGAAGTCAGGAACTCAAAACAAAAACCTCGAGGTAGGAACACAAGCAAAACAATGGAGAAATGTTCAGCTCCTTTCCTGAGGTGTCCTAGGACCATCTACCCGGGCATCACACTGACCACAATGATCTCTTTCTTCATTAATCAGCAATTAAGAAGCTTCCCTACACACATGCCCACAGGCCAGTCCAATGGAGGCAGTTCCTCAATTGAGGTTCCATCTTCCAAGTTGAAAACTGAAGCTAACTAGGAAAGAGGATAATGTATAAAATTCCCCCCAAATTCAAAACCCAAAGAATTAAAAGTCAGAGTTAAAAAAAAACATTAAAGGGTGAGAGAGAGATGTGTTGGGGATTTAAAGTACTTGTTGTAGTTCCAAGAGACCAAAGTTTGGTTACCAGAGCTCTTGTTGGGTGGCTTACCTGTAACTTCAACTACAAGGAATCAGACACCTTCTCCTGCCCCAACCTGTGCACCTGTACTCACATGCACATACCCACAACACAAAGACATGCACATACACAGAAATAAAATTAAGTTAAAAATCGAACATTGCAAAAACTGTGACTGGGTCTGAAGAAATATTTCTCAAGGGGAATCTTCAATTGCCCCCAGCTGTATGAGTAGGTACCCAGCACCACTGTACCTCCTACATCAAAACCACAATGAAATGCAGCTTCAGACCTGTTTGAAGAGGTAATTTCCAAAGAAAAAAATAATTACAAGTGTTGGCAAGGATGTAAAGAGATGGAACTTTTTCTCATGGCTGTCGAAATATGAGTATAGCCACATGGGAAATACAGAAACTCTTAAATATTACATTTATGACCACATATACACACATATATATTGATATACCTATATGTATATGCCTATACCAGTATGACCTATGTATATACCTATATACAAAATTAATATATATGTCCCAATATTGAAATAGACAAGTAATATTATATACATGAATAAGTATATATATATACATAGTAATGTGAATTCATATACATTAAGTGCCCATCAATGCAACAAATTTTAAAACTTTAGATCCAGAAGAAACTTCAATAAGACTTTTGGCAGCTGTAGAGATTGCTCAGTGGTCAAGAGCATTTGCCACACTCTGATGAGGGCCCAAATTCAGATCCTAGCACCCATATAACAAAGCAGGAATCTTGAAAATGGTTATAACTTGTAATGTGAGGGACCCAACTGTTTTGGGCCTCTACATTTGTACAGGGATAGAATCTCTCTCTCTCTCTCTCCATCTCTCTCTCTCTCTCTCTCTCTCTCTCTCTCTCTCACACACACACACACACACACACACACACACACACACACACAATTGTTTACCCTTAAAATGTCATATACAAACCCACATAAAATAAATCTGATATTATACCATATCTACATAAGCCACATTCTCTGGCTATTTCAAAGTAAATAGAGAGATAGTGGGCAAATCTTAGGGAAAGTAAAAGAAGCTAAAGTTGGGTGATACACATGGAAATATCCTGCTGAATTCTGTCTATTTAATATGCATTTTAAAGCATTCTGAGTATGGTGAACAATGTAAGGAAGGATAGGCTAATGCTTCTTATGGTTTTCTTTGATTTTTATTTGTTTCATGCTTACTGATTTTCCTCATCAGCAGTTAAAAACACACGATTTTCACTGCAGGTGATGGTCTGTGGCATATAATCTGATCACACTGGACAACTGATATCATTGATGTATTTTGCTAATGTCACCAATTCCATCTGAATAAAATCATTCTCCATTGTTGTATGATATTTATGAATTCACCTCAAACTCCAACATTATACAAAGTTATTTACCCAAATGTTATTTAATCTATGGTTCATTCAACTGTGAGATAAAGCATTGCATTATACATTACTTAAAACAAAACAAAATCCTGTAAACTACATAGTGAAATGCTTTCCTGTGGTTTGATTTTATGTTAACTTTTATTCATTAAAAGCTTTCAGTAGGAGTTGGCATGCTCTTTTAATGCATATGTAAACATGAAAACATAAATAGGATTAATTGGTTGTATCCATCCCTAGAAATTGTTTCACCTCCTAATCTGGTTAAGAGTTGTTGGTAGGCAGGAGAGGGGGTGTGGACAGGAGAGTGATTGACCAAGAGACTGAAGCCAGTCACAGCAACACAGTAATATCCTATCTTAAAAAAAAGTCTGTGATTCTGCACATGATATCAATCACTGTCCATGAAATGCATTTGTCATTTGTGACATAGCATCTAAAGATCTTCCTTCAAATTGCCTGAATCTGTTTTTTAAAGTTGCTACCATGAAATTATTTATATTCTGCATATATGGTATTACTTTCACTTAGCTTCTTAATGTTGAAAATGTAAAGAATTATGGGCTGTATCTATAAGCCCTAATAGTTTACATATGCTCTTGGGTAACTTCCCCTCTCTCTTGACATTTCTACTTGGATGAGCCTTTTGAAAATAACATTATGGAATTAAAGACATCATAACCCATCACCATAAATATTTTTGCTATGTAGCTCTGGTGATGAGAATATTACTCAACATAACAAAGTATGCACACATTTAGCATACACATGGAGAAACACACTGAGTGTTGTGTTAAACATGACAACAGGAGCAGAAGGGTTGACTGGATCAACGCAGGTGTTGAGACATTATATCATCAACCCTAAGACAGATCTTCACAACATGGCTGCAATCTTGTGAAAACAAAAGTCTGTCTCAGAATGAATAAAACAAATCAGCTTTTTCTGCTGCCAAGTAGGAGCACACAGTGGCTAAAAATACCAGATAACCTCATAGAAAGAAAGGAAGTTCTGTAAATTAACTATCACTATTTAATTTCCTTTGAATGCAGATTCCTGGTACCAGTTTATAACTGAGGAATTTGTCAAGTTGGATATTTTGTACATGGTCGTAAATTTTCACAGGATGCATCAGTTAGGGTTTCAGAACCAGGTTCTATGTAAATTTGGCATGTATTCACAAATTTCCATCTGCTTTGGGAAAATAAAAGTCTAATTAAATTAATTAGTCCATATATAGACAGCTTCTAGTTTTATTGATGACTCATACTGCATGTGTTCAGCAAACAGCACTTCCTCTAACATAACATAGGCTAAATAAACTCTAAAGTATGAATATACACAAGAACTAAGTTAAGAAAATGAGATTGAGCTGAACAAATAACTCAACAATGAGAAAAACAGCTGGTCACTATTATGACCCCACTGGGTGTAAACAAGAGGAGTAAGTCACCTAAGTCAACTTAGGTACATATTGAAGGCTTTCCAGGTACCAAACACCTTAATTAGAAAGAGAGAGAGAGAGAGAGAGAGAGAGAGAGAGAGAGAGAGAGAGAGAGAGAGAGAGAGAGAATTTACTGTTACCAGAAACTACCCACTTATTGTATACCAGAAAATATCCAAGAACTTTATGAAAATAATCTTAACATATTAAAACAAGGTTAATTGTGATGGTCAAACAAGTAAGGGGCGAACACACGGGATCTAGGGTGACAGTTCAGTCCATAAAGGGCTCACCACATAAGCATGGGTAACTGAGTTCAAGCCCCAGAAAACCACTCAAAAGCCAAGTGTGGAAATGCAGTGCATTCCAGTTCATCTCAGCACTTGGGATTTGAATCAGAGCATCGGCAGGGTCTTGCTGGCCTGGCAGCCTACCACATTAGCAAGTTCTGAGCTCATTAAGAGGTCTTTTCTCTCATCAAATAACATGGAGACTGAAAGGGGAGTACAGCCAGTAATAACCTCTGGGGCCCGCACAAATGTAATGGAAATACAGACATGAACATGTACACACACACACACACACACACACACACACACACAAACACAAACACAAAAGCACACACAAAACCAGACAGAAAAATTGAGCATAAATATGATCAAAGGAAAAGATGAATTTGCCCAATCTGGAGGTACAGAAATCTGAAAAGGCCAACGTATGAAGGGAGCTGCAACTTCTCAGTCCCAGTGGCAGAATTACATGGGAGTTTGGATGCTGTCACATGTGACATCATATAGTTATAGCCCCAGTACTTAGGTGGTGAAGACAGAATGGTTCAAAGTTTGAGATTAGTTTGGGCTATGTTGACAATTCAAAGCCAGTTTTGGAAGAATGGCAAAACCAAACCTCAAAAAAACCAAGTGAAGCCGGGCAGTGGTGGCGCACGCCTTTAATCCCAGCACTTGGGAGGGAGAGGCAGGTGGATTTCTGAGTTCAAGGCCAGTCTGGTCTACAGAGTGAGTTCCAGGACAGCTATACAGAGAAACTCGAAAAACCAAACCAAACCAAACCAAACCAAACCAAACCAAACCAAAACAAAACAAAACAAAACAAAACAAAACAAACAAACAAAAAGCCAAGTGATCTCAGGGGAAATAATCGAGAGGCATTGTGAAGGCAAATCATGAATCATCTTCAACTTCATCCTGCAGGAGTAACACGATGAAGTTTGCCTCCTGGAAAGACTAAGCTGGTATCACAAAGAGCTGTGGATAATGTGCTGTAAGTGAGGGGTGTTTTGAATAAGCAGGGCCAGCTGTGGGCCTCAAAAAGCACAATTAAAAATGCTGTGAGCCTTTTTTTTGTGATATACAAATTCTTTTTTTAATTTATTTATTGGATATATTCTATATTTACATTTCATTTCCCTTTTTCTGGTTCCCCATCCCCCAAAGGTCTCACATGCCCTTTTTCCTCCCCCTGTTTCCCCATCCACCCCTTCCCACTTCCCTGTTCTGGTATTCCCCTACACTGATGTTTTGATCCTTTCCAGCACCAATGTCCACTCCTGCCTTATTGTCGGATATCATTTGATATGTGGATTGTGTCTTTGGTGTCCCAAGAGTCTAGGCTATGTTCATAGCAGCCTTATTTATAATAGCCAGAAGCTGGAAAGAACCCAGATGTCCCTCAACAGAGGAATGGACACAAAAAATGTGGTATATATACACAATGGAGTACTATTCAGCCATTAGAAACAATGAATTCATAAAATTCTTAGCGAAAAGGATGGAGCTGGAGAACATCATACTAAGTGAGGTAACCCAGTCTCAAAAGAATACCCATGGTATGAGCCTTTTTTTTTTTTTATTGTTGCTCTCGCTGGACCAGTGAGCAGGGACAGCCTCAGCATGCACAACGAAGCCGGCAAGTTTGTGGAAATGCTCTGCCAAGGACCACGCGTCCATCCAGGTGAATGTGGAGGGGGTTCACAGGGGCACAGGTCAGTTTAATAGCCAGTTTCAAACTTTTGGCATCTGTGTGGCCATTTGCAAGATGTGCGAGTCAGATGATTCTATTCTCCGATTGACTAAGGCTGATGGAATTCTCTCAAAGAACTTTTGAGCAGAAGAAATTGGCAATAATTTGTTACAAATAAAAGTGATAAGTACCTGTGACAGCTTTTAAAAAAATGCTGTGAGAAGGAGACCAACGTGGTGCCCAGTTAGCAGAGAAGGGCAAGCTACTAATTCTAGAAGTCTAGCTGACTTCGAGGAAGGAAAACAAAATAAATACCTGAACTCACCTGATGCCATGAATAGCAATGGATTTTATAAGGATCCTTTTAAATGTAAAATACTATGTAAAAAGACCAAATATCAAACACAATATAAATGATACTAGTTTCCAAGTTTTGTTTTGTTTTTAACAGCATTTACATTTAAGCCAAATTCTTTTTTCCAACATTCAACCTTCAGCATGTTTAAGTGTATCCTGTATAGAACTTCATTTCTTTCCAATGTTTCCTTCTTCTTCTTTTTCTTTTTAGTATATTTTATCCTATGATGGACTATTGGAGTTATAAGTAAGGTTTTTTTTTTTTTTTGACCAAACTTCATTTCATAGGTATTGTCTTTTGAAGAGAAACACATTGTAATGAACATAGAAATTTTATCAGGATAGGTCTGAAGTGTCATACTTGCTTATAAGAGTCATGAACTTGGATGCAAGTTCAGATTCTCATCAATTGCTCTCACATGTCGGCCAGGGCTGCTGTCACTAGACGGCATAACCAGAGCTGAGGTTTTCTTCACATGTCTCAGTCACATAGATGTTGCCATGACTCTCTTCTTTGCCACCAGAAACTTCTCTCCTTCCTTCTTTTCTCTGGCCCTCTATTCCTGAGTTCTTCCTCTTTCTCTCTGTATTAGTGTGTGTATGCATGTATCTGTATGCAGATAGGTGTGTGAACACATGTGTTCTGGTGCATGTACATGTGGAGGCCAGAGGTTAATGCTGAGTAGCCTCTTCATTCGCCCTCCACGTTAGTTTCTTGGCTGATATTTCTCATTTCTCATTTCTCACTGAGGCTACTTAATTTAACAAGACTGATCAGAAAGCCCAGCAACCCGCCTGTCTACATCCCCAGCACTGGGACGAGAGCTGCTGCTTGCCATCACATCTGTTTCTTTGTTATTTGGATTTGTGTTTGTTTCTTTTAATGGAAGCTCTGAGGATTGACCTCCAGTCTTTATGCCTACAAGGAAAGTACTTTATTCACTGACATATATTACCAGCCCTGCACAACTTTTTAAAACACCAGCAATATGTCTTATATTTTTGGAGAATGGGAAGAGTCTAATAATTCGTTGCAAACTGAGTTGCCAAACAATGGTCCTGTGCACTAGACAACACAAAGGGGGTACCCTGAAGTATAGTCCTGAGTACTTACAACAATGCAGACTCCACAGCTCCATGAAGCCCTGCTTTGCCTTTGCAAGGAACTCCTCAGTTCAAATAAGTCTTCATAAACCCAACGTTTGGCTGAAGAGTGGCTTAGCAGTTAAGAGGACATACTAGACAGATCACACTCACCTGCACCTTCAACTCTAAGAAATCCTACACCCTTTCCTAGTCTCCAAAGGCACTTCAAAGTCCTCTCACATACACATAATTAAAACAAAGTCTTTAAAAAGTATGTTTGTGGTTCTCTATCAATAGCTTTCTGCTGTCACTTCCGTGTGTGATGTGAGATGACAGGTTGTGAAGCAAAGAAACAATAACCCATTGGATATTGAGCTTTATCTTTAAGTTTCTATTGCAGCAATAAAACATCACGACCAAAAGTAACATGGGAAGGAGAGGGTTTATTTCAGCTTACAACTCTAACATTAAACTTCACTACTAATAGAAGTCAGGGCAGAAAATCAGGCAGGAACTCAGAGGCAGGAACTGAGACAGAAGCCATAAAGGAATGCTGATTATGGGCTTCCTCTTACAGCTTGGTCAGCTTACATGACTCAGGACCCAGTGCCCAAGAGTGACATCATTTTCTTGCCTACATAAATCATTAACCAGGAATATGTTCTACAGAGACATTTTCTCAGCTGTGGTTCCTCTTCCCGGTGAGTTGACAACAAAACCAAAAAAAACAAAAAAACAAAAAAACAAAAAAAAAACCAAATTGATCCCTTGTCAGTTTGACACACTAACGGGTAACTATTAAACCATAAGCCATTCCTTCCCTGTTATCCCAAAGTTTTCATGTTAACTTAATGTTTTATTAATTTGACAATATAAAACACTGTAACCTTAAAATTCCCTATCTTTAAATTTTTAAACACTTAAAAAAAATTGGAGTTCTTTAAAACATCTGGTCTTTTTCAAACTCTCCTAATTATGCGCTCCCATAAAATAAATTAAGTATTCATACTCTAAGAGGAAAAAAGCAGGGTCACACTTAAAAAAGAGCAAAGCCAGGGTCCCACAGTGTCAGACTTTTGACACTCACCATCTTCCCAGCCCCAAAGGGCTCACCACTGCACACATTGTACCTCTCACAGACTCATGAATTGTACACATAGTGCACCTCATAGGCTCAGACAAGCTCCAGCCCGAAGTTACTACTGTTCTTGGTGGCTGGTCATTCCCCATGCTACTAGCATCTCCAAAATGGTCTCCACTGCAGCTGAGCTGTGCCATGACCAATAGCTGCTCCTGGGCTTTCTTCAGGTACCCTGTCCCGGCCATGTGGTGCCTTGGTAATTGAGGCTTCTACTGTAACTGAGGCTGCATTTTCACTAATACCTTCTCCCAGATTCTCTTTAGGGACTCCAGTACTATTGCATAGAGCTCAGCCTTACCTGCTCTCCATAATCCCTTCATGCCTTCCAAGTAAGGACTCCTTGGGAGATTTTGACACATTACCAAATCAGTCTGCCAGTTCAACAGACAGCTTTTTTTCCCATAGCTTATGTGGGTTGACCTTAAGGAAAATTTTCCCATGAATGCTAGTCTCATCTTAACCAGAGCTGATTTCTCGGTGGCACCAGCGGGACACCCCCTCCAAAAAGAAGGAAAAAAAGGTTTCACTTTAGTGTTTCTGGTTACTTGTTTATCATAGTTAATAACTTAACCCCAGTACAAACAGAGCATAGATTCATAATTCCAAATATCCAAGAGCCTCATAGAGTCTTAAAGACCCCTCAAACTTCTTTCTGAAGCTTCACAGGCCACGCCTCCATTTTCTGTGCTGCTCTCACGTCCACTTTCTTTCTTTTTCATGTTTTTATTAGATATTTTCTTTTTTATTAGAAAGTTGCTTTATTTACATTTCAAATGTTATCCCCTTTCCTCATTTCCCCTCTGAAAACCTGATATCCCAAACCCCCTCCACTACTCACCAACTCACCCCCTCCCACTTTCCTGTCCTGGCATTCTCCTACTCTAGGGCATCGAGCCTTCACAGGACCGACGGGCTCTCCTCTCATTGATGTCTGAAAAGGCCATCCTCTGCTACATATGTAGCTGGAGTCATGGGTGCCTCCATGTGTACTCTTTGGTTGGTGTTTTAGTCCCTGGGAGCTCTGGGGGTACTGGTTGGTTCATATTGTTGTTCCTCCTATGGAGCTGCAAACCCCTTCAGCTCCTTGGGTCCTTTCTCAGATCCTCCATTGGAGACTCTGTGCTCAGAAGTTGGCTGTGAGCATCAACTTCTGTATTTGTCAGGCACTGAAAGAACCTCTCAGGAGACAGCTATATCAGGCTCCTATCAACTAGCACTTATTGGCATCCACAATAGTGTCTGGGTTTAATAATTTTATATGGGATGGATCCCCATGTGGCCCGGAGACTCCAGATGGCCTTTCCGTTAGACTGTGCTCCACACTTTGTCTCTGAATCTCCTCCCATGGGTATTTTGATTCCCCTTCTAAGAAGGACCGAAGTATTAACAGTTTGATCTTCCTTCTTCTTGAGCTTCATGTGATCTGTGCATTGTATCTTCAGCATTCTGAGATTGCAAGCTGGTAAAACCATCCTGGAAATCATTTTGGCAGTTCTGCAGAAAATTGGACATAGTACTACCTGAGGACTAGCTATACCACTCCTGGATATATACTCAGAAGATGCTCCAACACGTAAGGACAGCTGCTCCATTATCTTCATAGCAGCCTTATTTATAATAGCCAGAAGCTGGAAACAGCCCAATTGTTCTTCAACAGAGGAACAGAATGGATACAGGAAATATGGCACATTTACACAATGGAGTACTACTCAGCTAATAAAAACAATGAATTCATGAAATTCTTAGGCAAATGGATGGAACTAGAAAATATTATCCTGAGGTAACCCAGTCATGAAAGAATGCACATGGTATGCACTCATGTCTATTTTCTAAGTCCCCAACATAGCTCAGTAAGTCACGAACACTGAATGGTTTCTCTGGCCCAATGTTCCAATGTTCCTTCATAATCCTACCCAAACTAACAGTGGTCACATATGTCACAGCAGTATTATATGGACCAAGAACCAATTTCTGTCGTAGTAGAGATTTCTAGTGCTAAAATATCATGACCAAAATTTCATGACTTGAAAAAGAAAGAGTTTATTACAGTTTTCAACCCTCGGGTTACAGTCTACCACTAAGAGGAATCAGTACAGGAGCTTAAGGCAGGAACCTGGAAGCAGGAACGTCCATAGAGGAAGGCGGCTTACTGACTTGCTATGATGGCCTGTTCAAAACTCTAGACCACACAAGTATTATATGTATTTATTTTTAACAAAGGCATAAAATCACTATTTTGAAAGAACCACTATTGACATTACAGGAAATGCCATTTAAATCTTTAAAATATACATGTTTCTATTCACAGTGTGAGGTTGCTAAGCTTGATGTAACAAAGTACCTCAACTTTTGCCTGACACAATGGAGAATTATATTAGGACAGCTGGGGAAATTGGAAGTCCAAGGTTGAGGTATTGAGTCCTGGTGTCAAGTTTAAGTAGGATTGGTTTCCATTGGAGCCGCTTTCTTGGTTGTTATTTGACTGTCTTCTCTATTTCCTTACACTGTCCTTTCTAGATATACAACATTTCTATTGTAGCTTCATTTTGCAATTCATAGGAACATCATTTTGACTAGAAAAAGGCCCATCCCAGTGCCCTCATTCACACCCAGTTATGTCTTAAGCTCTGCTATCAAATACAGTTGCACTGTGTGCACTAGAGATAAGATCTCAACATATTAAGTCAGTACATAGTGCCCCTCTATAATATGTGTGCAATATTACACACTAGAATGTTCATAATGTATGTGCATGAGCTATTCCACTTCCATGTAAACAGGGATCTTGCAGATACTCTATTTGGTATCCTGCATGTCATATCTGTTTAACTGTGGAATTGGTCATTGCAAGAATGCAGAGGAAATTTGTTTGCCAAACCATTTGTGAACACTTAGATTTCTCATTGCTATTTGCTTTCTGTCTTCACTCATTCAAACTCTATCAAAACATAGTAAATGCTACTATACAAGTTTGCATGTGTAGGATGTTGGGGGGAATTTTCCAAAAGAGAAGTTCCCACAAAAAGAATGTCTGGAGTAAGGACATGCCATGAAGCTTTAAGCTGCTCTTCACGAAACTTTGATCAATTTGCAGAGGGAATTTATCTGTCATCTAATCTGCCTTCTATCAGTAATATCCATTTTAGCCTCTGAAAATAAGAGATGGAATAATATATATATATATTATACATATTATATATATATATATATATATATATATATATATAATCTTGTTCAATTTTCATGATTTTCTGCTTTTTCTCAGCATGCAGAAAATCTTGTTTTGTCTGACTCCTCATTTGTTAGTCCTGTACACTGAAACTGGTTTCCTGAATGTATGTGATTTGCTTTCCAGTACTGTTCTCATTAGTCATCTTCCATTCTGAAAGTCTTGCTTTCTCCTCTTCTGTAATTACTAGAGGGTTTTTGTTGTTGTGACTTTTGACAAATTTCTCCTGTGTGAGGTAAGGTATCTATGTGTGTGTGTGTGT
Organism: Apodemus agrarius; assembly: GCA_964023405.1. NCBI lineage: Eukaryota > Metazoa > Chordata > Mammalia > Rodentia > Muridae > Apodemus > Apodemus agrarius. Next base: position 49,991,884 of record OZ030019.1, read on the forward strand.
GTGTGTGTGTGTGTGCATGCTTGCCCATGTGTATGCAGATAGGTGTATCTGAGTGTAGAGGTCAGAGAACAACCTCAGATATAGCCATCTTGAGAGATTTTTGCTTGTTTTGTTTTGTTTTGAGATCAGATGTCTCAGTGGCCTAGAACCCTAGTAGATTAGGCTGGCTAACCAGGAGCAGCAAGGAAGTAGGTGTTGGTCTTCACCTTCCTTCTTTTTGTAGGATACTAGCATTGTAGACTTGCACTGCCACATCAGGCCTTACATGAGTCTGGGGATCCGAACTTGTCTAGCAAGTGGTTTACTCATTGAAACATCTCTACAGACCCTTTCTTGTACCTTTCTACAATCTTTACTTAGATCAATCATAGTGTTTAACAATAACCCCTGTGTTCAGTGCCATGTCTCCTACATAGGTAAGTTGTCATTTCCTTGTAATTTATGTACTGGAGAAGCAGTTAATGATGCTTACCCACAACTGTCCATTATATAACAACCATATGAGAGCAATGCATAGTGAATACATATAATGCTTATATCAGTTAAATAAAAAGGGAGGAGAAAACCTATTTACAGATGTTCATGGCCTTTCAAGGTAAACAGTCCATATGTGTTTAAGTAAGATAGAGTCCTGAGAAGGCTGCTTGCAGAACTTCTGATTCAGTTTCTATTCTCTGTGTTCCCACCACTGACTATCCCATTCATAGATGTAGTAAAACATATTTTTAGTAATGTGAATGTGGAAACAAGATCTATACTCCTCCTGATATGATTTCTATCACTCTTTTTCCCCAGAGCTTCCCCTTGAGACTAAGTTCCGAGCCCCATCTCTCAGCCAGACATCTGACAGAGGAGATGCCTATAATGTTGTAAGGACACACAGGTGTCTACAAATACTTGATTTCTGAAACACCCACCATGATTTTTGCCACTTCCCTTGGGTTATCTAATCATGCTTGGTCTTATTTTTAATGTCCTATTACTTTTTCAGAAGTCAAATCTGCTCCATTTTTTATGGTGACAATTACAACTTGAGTCTCAACATTTCTACCATACATTGTGGGAAGGAACTATAATTCTGCTTTATGTAGAGTGGCCCCACTCTTTGCAAGTATTACACGAAATTATAGTTGTCCAACAGCTAAGCCCAAAGATACTCTGCCTTTGCCTACCTACCACCCCTCAAGTCAGCTGTGGTGAGGGAATCAGCCAGGTATGCTTTTATCAATGACACTCAGTAAAATTTGAGACTATTTCTATTATTCTCCACTAAAGCTTTTGTGTTATTATAGCATAGCATTGTTTAGAATGTACAAGCTTTTAGAAGGAAGTAAAGATTCAGGTTATTCTTGTGTGAAGTCGAAGATGATCATAATATTAGCTTTTCTGGACAAAAACACATTGAGGGGTAAATGAAGCTGAATCCAAACACTGCCAAACTTCCCTTACTGCTAGTCTCTCAAACAGCTGCAACCGTGGGAGCATAAAAGCAGACCGGCTGACAACAGCAGTCAACCAGAGCGAGCAGCTGATTTTTTCAACAACCAGTAACATGTACTCTAAACTACAATGTGTAACTAAGATGGAGAACATGTAAAGGTTAAGTATGTCCATCTTAGAATGACTTTGGGAAAAATTACTTTTAAAAACCTCACCCTTGAGCACTTTTGGTTAACACCATCTCTCACCTGAAACATGAAACCACAGGAATAACCTCAGAAGTTAGCAACTCAATGCAGCAGAAATCTAAGCTACCGTGCGAAACTGAACCATGCCCTGCAGTACATGCTTAGCTAAACTGGCTGTTCAAAGTGGAAATGTGGTGATGTCTTCGCCAAGGGCCATGCCGTGACTATTTTAGGCTTTGTCATCTGGGAATCTTTGTAGCAATTGCTCTACCATGGGTGCAGTAGAACAGCTAAAGAAAACAGGCCAGCAAACAGTAGTACTGTGTTCAGCATAACTTTATTTATAAAACTAAGCAGTGAGCCAGATGAGCCAATCAAGTCAGTCCACTAAAACTGACTCTTTCGGGTTAAGGAAGGGATCTTCTCTCCATTTTCTATGTCTACTGATTGAAATATGGAAAATTCAAAGGAGGGAAGTTGGAGATGAGAGATAGCAATGAGAAAGCAGTGACATTAGGGCTACTTGATGGTTTAGTGTTGTTTATTAATGTAGTTGTTGTTCCCGGGTTTCAGCACCATATGATGGGATATAAAAGAGAGAAAGGGTATTAGTGAATATGGCATGGCAGCGTGGGGGAGCGGGGTACCTAAGCGGGCCCATGCCCAGGCATTCCCTTTTCCTTAAAGGACCACACACACATCAACATGGTATAGAATAGAGTTTATTTAGAGAAGAGGATGAGAGTCAATGGTATAGGAGAGAGAGAGAGAGAGAGAGAGAGAGAGAGAGAGAGAGAGAGAGAGAGAGAGAGAAAGAGAGAGAGAAAGTAGAGAGGAGTGGAGGCCGGCCATGACTATGTGGAGAGAGGGGGGAGGGGAGCCCAAGAGGGGCAGAGAGGTGAGAGTGCAGAGAGGTAAGAGGATGAGAGGGGAAAAAGAGCGAGGAGGGGCAGGCAGCCCCTCTTATAGTGGACCAGGTATATGGGGCGAGGCATACCTGGCTATTGCCAGGTAACTGTGGGGTGGAGCTTGGACAGAATACCAACACTACTTATATTTAATTTTCTGAAAAAATTTAAAGAATGTGAAATTGTATGATTTCAAGCCATGAGATTTGGATACATATACTGAAAAAGAAGTAAAACTGCATGATGACTGAGATGTAAATAAACTGTTTTCTTTTTAATTTTTTATTAGATATTTGCTTTATTTACATTTCAAATGCTATCCCTTTTCCTCCTTCTCCTCCAAAAACCTCCATTACATCCTGCCTCTCCCCGCTGGCCAACCCCCCAACTCCCACTTTCCTGTCCTGGCATTCCCCTACTCCTGGGCAATAAGCCTTCACAAGACCAAACAGCCTCTCCTCTCATTGGTGTCCGACAAGGCCATCCTCCTGCTACATATGTAGCTGGAGCCATGGGTCCCTGCTTGTGTACTCCTTGGTTGGTGGTCTAGTCCCTGGGAGCTCTGGAGATACTGGTTGGTAAATATTATTGTTCCTCCTATGGGACTGAAAACCTCTTTGGCTCCTTGGGTCCTTTAAACTTTTCTTAAGGCATTTATTCTCACTAAAACATGTGTGATTGCATGAAAAATATTGTCCTTTGTTTATAGAATCTGCCAATAAGGTTATCAAGTAATTATCACTGAAGTATGTGCTGTACTCCGGGGCCTGGAATAATCCCATAATAGTGAAGAAGAGGGATATGGAGGTGGCTCAGACAGTAAACATTTGTTACCAACACAGGAAGACCCAAGTTCAAGCCCACAGACCACATAAAAAGTTGAACATGGCAATGCATAGCTATATGTCTGACATCTTAATTGTAACTAATTAGGACCTAGTTAAATACTGAGACATCAGTAAGTCCTCTGATCATTTTTTTGTCCCTTGATAGTTATAATTCCTCCTTGTATTGGTTTAGGACAAGGGACATCATGTCATAATGTTAAAGTATAGTTTTAACTGGACTTTGTTGTGTTGTGTTTTGAGACAGGATTTCACACAGTCCAGGCTAACCTCAAACATAGCTGAGGATGAGAAACTTCTGATATTCCTGCATCCTACCCCCAGAGTGCTCGCATTGCAAGTAAACACCATCATATCCATTTCTGTATAGTTATGAGTATATGTGTCTTGTGTAGATTTTGATCCTGTGCTGTGGCTGTTCCCAAAGATGCTGGGACTGCTCAAAAGCAAGACAAGGACATCCACTGACCAAAGCTGAAACCAAGGATGGTCAGACTGTCTGTTTGATTTATAATTAGGTCATTTTGCTCAAATATATTGCAAAGGTATATAATTACTAATTGATCTAAAAGGAGAGAAAGAATTCACTTTAATATAAAAAGGAATACAAAGCAGTAGAAATTATATCTTTAAGAACATGTTTTTGGAGCTAGAGAAATAGCTCAGTGGAATAGGGCACTTGCTGCTCCTTCAGAAGACCTGGCTTCAGTTCTCAGCATCCACATGGTGGTTCACAGCCATTCAATGATTCTTTGACTAATCCACAGCCACTGGAGGCCTGTTTCAGAGTATCAATCACTTCCCAGGCTCACTCTGGACCCATGTAACACACCTGGCCCCTGTAACATTTGCCTTTCTATTTTGATAGTGCATAAATATGATGACATAGCAGGTGAATAAGACACTGGGCACAAGACAGAAACAGACCAGCCTCTCTGTACATCTATCAGCTGCTTCATACTCAACTGAGCTGCAGCTTTCTTCTCCTCATGCTTCCAAAAAACAGTCAATTGTGTTTGCCCGCATTCTTCCCTAGAGATGACACAGGTAAGAACATGCTTGTCTGACAACAGGATTGCTGTTTTGACTTGCTAGCCTCCCCACTGCTGCTGTCAAGAAATAAAGCTGCTTTGTAAGTTTGGGGATAATGTGCCAGGTGCTACCTTAGCAAAGAAAAGAATTAAAGTATATGCTTGTCATTAAGACAGAAAAAGAAGAGAGACAGGAAGAAAGAGTAGAGAATGGGAAAAGAAGGGATAAAGGGAGACAGTGATCAAGGGAGATCAAGCAGAGGGAGAAGTTTGAACATAACTGCTCTCAGAATAATCTCATATTCCTTAGGTGCATATAGAAATGTAAATTTCTCTCAAGAAGAGAAATTTTATTAGTTCACAGAGGCCCTCCACCACTATACCATTCCACCTGGAATATTCCTGAGGCCTGAGAGCTTTGTGATCATCCTGGGTTGGAAGCACCAGCCTTCCATTTTACAGATAAGAAGAGTGTGGCACAAGAGACCATGAACAAATTGGGGTTGGCTGCACCTCAGAGGAAAAAGCGAGGCCTCAGAGATTACATTTGTGGGTTGTGGAGGGATGAGTTTGTTTCTCCAAAAGGTATCTCTGGGAGCTAGAGATTTAGTTCCATTGATAGATTCCCTGTCAAACATGCATAAAACTTCAAGTTTAGCCCCAGTCAGTGCATAAAACCAGCAGCATGGCTCACACATGTGACCCTAACCATCAGGAGGAGAAGCCAAGGGATCATAAGTTCAAGGCCAGTCTTAAGACTTAAAGGGATCTTGACACTAGTCTGGGCCAGAAACTGGGAAAAAAACAAGTGGGAGCATTCCTGTGTGCAGAATCAATACTGGTATTTCATGCAAGAGACAATCCCTGGTTTAAAAATCACAGTGGCAACTGATCAGTTGGCTCTGGTTCTTAATTTGTGCTTCTTTGGAAATCCAATAAGAGTTAGAAAGAGAAATGCTATTGAAGTCGTCTTTGTCATTTGTGGATTTAACCTGTCAGCAAGATTATCTCCCGTCAAAATAACTAGTTAAGAGAATTTAGAATGTCAGTTTTCACAGAGGAGATAAAATCCACAAAACACAAAACTGCATTTCCTACTTTCAAACACCATAATTCTCATGTCTAATACTAATCTTGAAAAAAATATGAATAGCATTAAACTTTATATTGAATTTAATATATTATTGTTCTTTTCCTATTACCTGTGGTGCTAGAAAGTAAATCTAGGGCCTAACACATGCTAGGCCAATTCTACTGTTAGGCTACCTTTACAGCTGCCACACTTTATATTTTTATGAGAAAAAAGCCTAACCTAATTCATTCAAATGACTGCCAAGCAGGTATTAGCACAAAGGCCCAGGTGGTTTATACTTAAACAAAGGACCAGGTGGTTGATACTAGGTTGTTGGTCACACATTCTCTTCTACACTTGATATACCACTGCTGTGCAAAATCTGCCATATATGTCAATGAGTAAACATTGCTGCATTCCAACAAAACTTTATTCACAAGTGATGGAGTATACTATTATCTATCAGGATATGCTATACAGACCAGGACTCATCACAGAAAGTGTAGCATAATCATATAATTTTGTTCAATTCTCATCTAGGTAATAAGGATCGATAAGTAAATTATATTTCAGTTTCATAGCCTCTCAAGATTATTTCTGCTAATTACTCCTATAATAATTATTCCACTGAAACGCTATATGAATTCTTTAAACTCCATCTATAATCATTCAGAAAATAGATATCCCTGCAAAGACACATGCGTTTTGCTAGCCTTACCCTCAGTTGTGAGGTGATAGGAACTTTTGGAATGGGGCCTGGTGGAGGGAAGATGGATGAAGGAGCTAGGCCCTTGAAGGAGATCTGGAGACCTCAGGTCCTTTACCTTCTTGCTTCTTCTTCTTCTTCTTCTTCTTCTTCTTCTTCTTCTTCTTCTTCTTCTTCTTCTTCTTCTTCTTCTTCTTCTTCCCCTCCTCCTCCTCCTCCTTCTTCTTTTTTTTTATTTTATTTTATTTTATTTTATTTTATTTTATTTTATTTTATTTTATTTTATTTACCTTCTTGCTTCCTAATTATCATATGTGGATACTTTCATTCCATAATACACTGCCCAAGAAGATGCTCTGTGTGGTGATCGGCTCAAAAGGAGAAGGCCAAAGCAACTATAGCTAAGCCTACAGACAAAATAAATTCTTACTCTTTCTGAGTTCAATATATCAGATAATTTTGAAACAGGAATGGAAAGCCATATACACATTATGTAACTGTATAGCAATCATTGGAAATTATAGTCTTTTTCTCTCTCACTTTCTCTCTTGCTCCATGTGTCACAGCCAACTTTTAGAAAACTAAGGAATGCTGTGCTACCAAACAGTAATATGTCAATCACCCTAGGATGCTACATTTCACTTAAGCTCTTCATGTGGCTGGTGAGCATCAAACAACAACATTTATTTCTATTTTCCTACCTTCTGAAAAAACATATCCAATTGTTAAAATCAAAGTAAGCAATTAACATAATACATTTTACCAAATCATACACATAGGAAGAGTGGAGAGAACTAATTAACTGGATCAACTATCCCTAATGACGGCTAAGTCATGATACTGTCCTCCATGAAATAAAGTTTAATAATCTTTCATTGATAGGTGCGTTCAGAAATTGAACCATTTTATCTCTGTTTGATGTCTCAGGTATGCCCACGTATCTGAGACATTTTAGTTAATCATGATAAAAGCCTTTTCAGCACTACTGACTAGAGAACTTTGGTGAACTGGCTAGAAGCATCACTAGAACAATGGTCAATGAATAGTATTACTATAAGTGCATAAATGTTCCCAATAAGCAGGGACCAACAGCCTTGGGTACTACCCACCTTATTTTTGGAGAAAGGATCCTCTTCAAAGGGGCTAAAAAAAAGCCTAGATCAATCTTCATCTCTGCAGATGAAGATACGGAGATCTGGAGACAATGGAGAGCCTCCAAGCCAATATTTACCTCGATTCTGGATATCAAAGTCAGAGTCTCATGCAATGAGATGCAAGCACATTATTCATTGATTCATTTCCCACCATCCTGAGCTATTTTAATTACAAATACTTTTAAACCTGCAAAGGATAGACAACTCCAAAATGATGGGAGTTAGGCCAATACATCATTTGTGATCTTGCAAAGAGCTTGGTTTTAAGATCAATATTTGCTCTTTCTACCCCAACCCTTGTCTCTTTGTCTATTTTTGTCCAGACAGAGAAATCCCAGTAGTTGTGGATACTTTAGATAGAGCTGGGAGATCCTCAGTCTATGATGAGAGAAATGAAAGTCTACTAGGCTGGTGTATTCAGGGCAATTCATTGATGAGGACTCTTCAGAGTGGGTGGAGGCATAAGAAGATTCAGAGAAAACATGGCCCAGGCCTGGCTCTATCTCCTGTCACAGAGCCTTGCAATCTTTCCCTCTTTCTCCTTTCATTTACTTTTTAGTGTCTGTGGATATGAATGAGTGTTCCTGTGAGTGAGCACACACATGAAAGCCAGAGGAGATGCTTGGATGTGGTTCATCCAGAGCTGACTACCTTGGGTTTCCAATCAGAATTTCTCCCTGGCTTGAAATTTTCCTATTTCTATGCCAACAGGCAGACAGCCACTTTCTTCTTTTCCAGCTCTGAGGTTAAAAGAGCTCACCACTTCTGACTTTTTATGTGGGTGCTATGGGTGGAACACAGGTCCTCATACTTACACAGCATGCACTATGCAATGTCTCCAACTCCCTGCTCTGTGTTCTGCCCTCCCCGGGGTCTTCTGCTCTGTTAGCAAATTGCTCTTTGAAGTGACCATTTCCCATGCACTGATCACTTGGGTTAATTTAGTTACTTGACCTTGGGAAAGCTTTTAGTAGAAGAAATTAGGGCAACAATTTAAAAACATTTAAAAATTGTGATCATTTAAAAGCAATACAATGCCGGGTGTGGTGGCACATGCCCGTAATCCCGGCACTTGGGAGGCAGAGGCAGGCGAATTTCTGAGTTTGAGGCCAGCCTGGTCTACAGAGTGAGTTCCAGGACAGCCAGGGCTACACAGAGAAACCCTGTCTCGAAAAACAAACAAACAAACAAACAAACAAAAAAACAAAAAACAAAAAAAACCAAAAAAACAACAAAAATAAAAGCAATACAATATGCCGGCAACAATAATGGGCATGGCTCCTTCTACTACTTCTTCCTTCTGCCTTCTTTGTTAGAAGAGAAAATTACTCTATGTGACTATTTTTCTAGTTCCCGAGCAGTTTGTATCAAGAAGGCCAGTTTCCAGGAAGAGGGCCCTTTATGAAAATCAATGTCTACTATTTATGCAGTAGCTACACAAAGGACTCACGGGCAACACTGTGATGAGACAGTGAAGAGAATGTTTACATTTTATTATCTAAGCTTTACAAAATCTATGTGTATGTCTTATTTTAAGCAATTGTAGCAACTCTACATTTGCTTATGGGCACCACTTAGAATTCTCAGAGAGGTCTGTATGAAAATAATAACTGCAGTAAAAATTTTCAGGTTAGAATTACACCAAAGCAAATTATCATAGTAGCTGTAGTGAGAAGAAACTTGCTGACTACTTCATTTCAGAATGGCTAAGATTAAAAACTCAAGAGACAACAGGTGCTGGCGAGGATGTGGAGAAAGAGGAACACTCCTCCACTGTTGGTGGGATTGCAAAATGGTAAAACCGCTCTGGAAATCAGTTTGGCGGTTCCTCAGAAAATTGGGCATGTCACTTCCAGAGGACCCTGGCATACCACTCCTGGGCATATACCCAGAGGATTCCCCTGCATACAATAAAGACACATGGGTTCACTGACCATATAGCCTAGTCTATTTTGTAAGTTCCAGATCAATGAGAGACTATCTCAAAAACAGATTATAAAATCAACACTTAAATGTGTCCCCTGACCTCCACTTGTACCTACATGTTCAACTGCATACGCCTAAACAAGCATGAACACACACGCACACACACACACACACACACACACACACACACACACTTACTTCTATAATATGCCATATGTGATTTTTAGTTGTTTTTGCAGAGCACAAACCTCCAGTCTTAAGCCTCTCTATGAACTGGTTAAAGTGTGCTCAGACAAATGAGCTTCTCAACTGAAATAACATGGTTTTGAATCCAACCTGTATTAAATTTACTTCCCAAGGCCCATATTTGCGAGCCAATGCATGTAAGTTCTGAATATAGGATTAGAAAAAAAAATTGGAAAGTGTATCAAGAAATTAATACGAGTAAGACTGCAAAAACATTGGAAGGAAAACTAGAAGGTACCCTGCAAATGCCAAGTATTAAACACTGCTCAGAGAAACAAGACTGCTGGCATCCCTTTTAAAGGGAGCCTGCACAGACTTAGTGGCACCTTGTTGATTGTGAGCCCTCTCTCCATTTTATGGGGATGCCAGGCTGAAGGCTCGCTTCTGTTCCTATAAATGAGAGGGAAGTTGCAGCAGGACATGCATTCCCCAGGTTGGCCATAGGTCACTGATGTGAGTCTATTTTTAAAAATATATTCGGTAGTTGCTACCACTAACTAACATAATTTCCTAGAGTGAGTTTACTGAATGTTTTATTTCCTTGCATGTCTGACTCAATCCTTACTTCTCTTGAGACTCTTTCTGTTTATGTCAGAATCACCTGAGTGTCCTTAAATATGTGCAAAATTTTCAAGATTTTTCGAAGTGTTAACCTAAAAATCATTAATGACACAGTCACAGGTTAGACAGGAGAACTTATTATGACTGGTTGGTTGTCTGTCCAGATCTTAAAACAACCTATTGGAACCACTCAGTAAAGGTCAGTAGATCTTTCTATGGAACAGTAGTGAGCAAATATAGTGTCATCAAAATACCACATGGCTCCATAAGGCCCATGGCCTGAGACGGGAAGGTCTCTTCAGTCTCTAACAGCAGGAAGCAGAAGCTATTCTCCTTACCTAAATGTGTCAGCTCCATAGAACCTGATGAGCTTGATAACATTTTGTTGATGCCCTTTAGAGAAATCAAATCAATGCCTATTAACATAATTCTACCAGGCCAAATTTAGAAATTCAAATAGCCATCCATACTCCAATTTAATAACCAGAAACACATTTCTTGCTCAGGAGCTGAAAATGAGAGTAAGGAGAAGCACAGAGGTTGAGCTTAGGATGTGACTCATCCTAACATTGGCAGGCCCTTCGGCAGAAACCAAGGAAGGATGAAGGTTGGAAGAATTCTAGAATATCTAGCCCACCTCATGCTCAATGTCTATATGTACTTTAAGAAAACATTCAAAGACATGGTTACAGTGCTGAATGGTGGATTCAACTTCCTGGATACTCACATTAGAAGCTAAGAGTCACACAACAACTATAGTATGCTAGGAACTGAACTTGACTCTGCTAGGAGTTGGTAATGGATGATGATGATAGTGGACACTGGCCTCAATAAAAAGCAAAGGCTGAGAAGCAAGTTTGGCAATATAGTATTGTTTTGCCCAGTGAAGAAGAGCACACCCGACCTTCTCTGCCACTCACAATTCCCAGCACAAGACACATGTGCATGTGCATGTACTTGTGTGTGTGTGTTGGCCGTGATTGTGATCAAACTGAGGCTCTTATGCCTGCTAAGAAAGCATTATACAACCAAGCTAGCCACCCCCCCCCGCCAGCCCTACATAAGTCAAAGAGTTAGTTGTTCTGTTGGCCTTAGTAAGTAAATAGTACAGGAAGAAATAAAAGAAATTCCTTTTTTACATGACTGTGCTTGCCAGATTTCCTTCTTCATAACAAATATGGTGCAATTGACTTATGAGAGGCTTAGTTTGGCCATCGTTTAAACATAGTCACCTTGCTCTTAGGCTTGTAGTGAGGAGTCAGATGGAGTCAGAGGAGCCAGAATAGTCTGGAGAACATGGTCACAGCACAGAGAACAGGCTAAAAGCCCAAGCAGCTTTTTACATGATGCCAGGACCATCATAAAATTGGAGAATAAGTATGTTTTTATGTAAAAAAATAAAATCAAAAAGACTCTCAGTTCGGAAGTCTCTACTGTTCAAGCTTAAGTATTGGAGTTCAGATTTCTTAATCCACAGACAAAAAGCAGGTCTTTATGATGCGCATATAAAATCCTAGTGTTAGGAAATTGGAGATAGGAAAATCCTTTAGAGTCAATAGTCAGCCAGCCTAGCCAAAGTGGCCAGTTTCAAGTTCACCGAGCAACCTTGTCTAGAAAAAGATGGAGAGAGCCAGCACGATATTTCAGATATCAAGGCCACTAAGTCTGACAACCTAAGTTTTGTCCCCAGGACTCACACAGGAGAAGAAAAGAACAAATTACTGAAAGTTGTTCTGAAAGCTGACACATACACCCACATGTGCACACACACACATAGACACTCTCACATGCATGCACAAACACACACACACACACACACACACACACATAAACACAAACACATAGGCACACACACACACACACACACACACACAGAAATAAGTGCTTCTTAGAAATAAAGTAGAAGGTAATTGAGGATTCCAAATGCTGACTTCTGACTGTTACATGCAAGTGCACACACTCACTCACACACACTTCTGACTGTTACATGCAAGTGCACACACTCACTCACACACATAGGCATTTGTGTGCTCCCCATACATACCCTTCTAAATTTTCCAAAATTGAGAATCCATGAATTTAAGAGATGTATCAAAAATAACATCCAGCTATGAGATAGGGATGGCTTTATGAGAAAAGCTTTGAGAGATCAGCAATAGTAATAAAAAGCTAGCTGGAATAGGCAAGTGACTAATATGTACATGGGTGTATTTTTCAGAAACACTCTCAAATATTTAGCCTTTTATTTTAAACAAAACTGTTTTTTTTTTCCTTTCTGTCAGCATTTACAATGTTAATAAGCACAGCTAGTGTGAGAGTCTCCAGATGTCAACTACTACAAATTGAATCCCATGATTCTTGGTTATTGTGACACTCGTCACCCTCTCACTCTCTGACTATTACTGCTACCACCGTGGATACTACTAGAAAAATATGCAACACATTTGAACATCAATTTTTTTAGTAATTTTATATAAAAGTTATACAAAATACATTTAGTTAATCAATTGATCAATCCCATGTTTATGTATATATGTACATAGGTACATATATGTGAATAGATAGATAGATAGATAGATAGATAGATAGAGGATAGATAGATGTTTGAGAGTTAAACGCCTTCCCTCAAGAGATGTGGGGTCATGCTCTCTTGCCAACGTAGCCTTAAATTCCTGGACTCAAGCCATCTCTTTTGTCTTTGATTCATGGACAAATGGACTAGAGCCGTGCATCATCTCACCAATATGTTACCATGTATTTGTAACTAGTACCAGTTATAGCTCTGTTCTTCTCCCTCAAAAAAATTTGTCTTTGCTCATTCAGGTGGGAAGCCCTCTTCTCCCTTCTCTTGAGCAATGGGGAAGCAAACATTCCACTTGTAAAAGCTAAGTTTTTCTCCCTTCCCACAAGATCAAGATCCTAGATGGCACAGTACAAGCCTCTGGGAGCATGCCAGTGTGAGCTGAAATTTGTTATACCATAAGCAACCATGGGCCGTCGGCAACTGGAAGGACGAGAATTGGGAAGGGAAGAAGGGAGAATAGCAGGAGTCTAAAACAGGGCAGGGAATTCTTGCTTCAAAGCAGGGAGGTTTCCTGGAGGGAAGATCCAGAGTAACTAGGAGTTGAGGTTTGGGGGTGCTTGGCTGCAGAGCCTTAAGAAACCCCAAGATGTCTCACAGCTTAGCCTTGGGTCAAAGCTGGTACCATCCTATGTGCCCTTCCTTTCAGCCCCAAAGTGTCCAGTACTTTACATCCCCATCTTTGCCCACAAAGTGGGGATATGCTTTCTTCCCTTTCCATTATGTGTCTCACAGTTCAGTGTTAAGGATAATTGTTTAACTAGGTCTATAAATATGAACAGTTACTGTGGAGTTAACATCACTGAGAAGTAGAACTACTTGTCTGCAAGAAATCTATAGCCTACTCTGTGCAGAGCCTCTGGCCAGGCAAAGCCCACTGACACTTGCAATGCTTGTAGGCCAACCTTCTTACAGAGCTTTTGGTAAGGAGATGTCAAAGCTCCCTGTTAGCATCTCACGACCTTATTACGAAGAGAACACTCTCTTATACATCTCAAATCCTTCTGGAACAATTTAAACATTATTTTCTTAGTCTGGGGGTTATGTCCTCAGATAAATTTTTCTGAGGATATGTACTTCATAGACTTTTAAAATGTTCACAGGATCCTAGAAAGGTCCCAGAATCATTTCATTTATTTTCTTATTTTTTTTAGCAAATAATTAAAATGCTAGATCACACAGTAACCAAACCTACAGTCAACTAGTCAGAAGTTCCAAGAGCTTTGGTCAGATATAAGATAAATAATTCTAAGAACTAGGGTGGAGCACCAAGATAAAGAATTTGCCTAGTTTGACAAGCCATGGCTCTAGCCACCAGACCTTCAAAACTTCATAAGTATATCAATATTAAGTCAGAGTCATTAAAATCTTCCTAAAATTACAAGCTTGACTAGTAGAATAGAAAAACAAACCACATACATAGACATTCTTAATCAGGAGTTAGGGTGCCTCTACTTGTGTCTTATTTTGGGGAACACCAGAAGATTATGTTTCTACCCACCAGTTTCTTCATCTGGAGAGTAGAGATAAAGGTTCTAGATCAGTACCAGCTTCATTTTTCCATATTCTGTGACTCAAGTATGTGGAATCTTCAGCTACAGAGTTTTAATATCAAATTCTGAAGGGTAACCAAGAACATTGGCACTGGCCTACAATGCTGGAATTTTATGTGACCTGACTTGCAAATGATGCCTAAGGAAGTAACCCATTCCTGGTTTCTTATTTGCTAGCCTGTGGTATCTAGTAGGGGCATTCTTGCTCACCTATATAGGTTTTACAAAAATCATTAAGCCCAGAAAGCTGTGATTTTCAACCTAAAGTCAGCTTGCTTAATAGACATATTCTAAAGGATGAATGCCCAAAGTCATGATTAACATATATAAGATTCCGTTGTCCACTGAATTGATAAAAGAAACCAATGTAAGGAATAAATATGACCATGAATATCAGAAATATTGGGGTCTAATGATGAGGTGCCTATCTAAATCTCTCTATGAAAAAAAATTTTTCTGAGAAATAAATACGGCTGTTTTCCAGACTCAATAAGATAATGAGGTCAGAGTATCTGAGCCCCTTTCAGTTAAAATAGACATTTAGCTGTTGTAATAAAAGGACCAGAGATAGAGACACTAGATAAACTTCCTCATCAATAGCTTTAAAACACCTAAAGGCACAGAACTAAAACATCATGTACTGGCTGGTTTTGTATGTCAACTTGACAAAAGCTGCAGTTATCACAGAGAAAGGAGCTTCAGTTGAGGAAATGTCTCCATGAGATCCAGCTGTGGGGCATTTTCTCAATTAGTGATCAAGGGGAGGGGAGAGCCCATTGTGGGTGGTGCCATCCCTGGGCTGGTAGTCTTGGGTTTTTTAAGAAATCAAGCTGAGCAATTCAGAGCGAGTAAGCCAGTAAGAAACATCCCTCCATGGCCTCTTCATCAGTTCCTGCTTCCTGACCTGCTTGAGTTCAAGTCCTAACTTCCTTTAGTGATGAACAGCAATGTGGAAATATAAGCTGAGTAAACCCTTTCCAAATTGCTTCTTAGTTATAATGTTTTGTCCAGCAATAGAAATTCTGACTAAGATGAATTGGCACCAGCATAGTGGAGTATTCCTGTAACAACCTGATCATGTTTTGGGGAGGACTGTGGAAGGACTTTGAAACTTTGGGCTAGTAGATCCATCAGGTGTTAAGAGCTCCATGGGATGTTGTGTAGGAGCTTGGAAGATAAGGTTGAGAATGGTGCAGAAGATGGATGCCTGGCTTGTGAAATTTCAGAGGGAAGATTCTTAAGAGGGAAAACTCTTTTATCAGGGCCATTGCTATATTGATTGTAGATTCTGTGGTTTGGGGGCTGAAGAATCAGCTGTGATTAACAAGATACCAGAACTACTAAAGTGAAACCTTTGCGTTATTGGGACTATTGATGCTGGTTAGCTGGAGCTAAGAAATTAATGGTGATTAAGAAGAGACCAGCATCATTGAGGTGAAATCTTCTGTAAAGTGTTTTCTGAGGCTGTGTTCCAGAGATAACCAAGGTTGTACCATGTGCTGTGGCTAGATTTGGTAATGTGTAAGTTACCCAGGTAGTAGTGCTTTTGAAGGCATGATGGAATACTGAAGAGCAGCTGAGGCTCAGCATAGTGAGAGGTGAAGTCTCAGTTGTAATTGATGGCCCAGGACTGAAGGGATCATGCAAATAAGGCATGGTACCTTGAAGACACCCTATGAGAAGCTATTGGTGAAGCCTACTTGCAGGGGAAGACAGCAGTGTTTTGGAGATGCCAGTATCACACTTCTGGTACCAACTTCTGTATTAGTCAGGGTTCTCTAGAGTTACAGAGCTTATGGGTAGTTTGTTGATGACTGACAGACTGTAGTCCAACTCTCCACAATGGCCAACACCAGCTGTGAATGGAAATCCAAGGATCTAGCAGTTGCTCAGCCCTGCAAGACAAACAGGTGAAGAAGAGAGAGTGAATCTTCCTTTTGCCAATGTCCTTATACAGGTCTCCAGCAGAAGGTGTGGCCCAGATTAAAGGTATGTGTCACCAGGCCTGAATCTAGGACTTGCTTTGTTCTAGTTGACCTTGAACTCAGAGATGTCCCTGTCTTAATCTTCTGGGATTCATAGCCACTGTGCCTCAAGATCTTCAAGCCAAGTTCGAGGTAAGAAACTTCTATCTCCCAGACTCCAGATTAGGATCACAGGTGAGCCCTCCAATTCTGGATTGTAGTTCATTCCAGATATAATCAAGTTGACAACCAGAAATAGCCACTACACATCACAGAAAAATTATTAAATAATCCTGGCACAGGGTTTCTTTTTGCCTTAAACCATCTATATAAAAGACACATATAGCTTTTATATTTTTAAATATGTCTTAGGCATATTTAATTGCACTGGAAAACTGCCTACCCTCATGCTGTTAGAATCTACCTTTTTATCCATAACCCAAGATACTGCTATGTTTCATCTGGGCTGTTCTTAGTTCCAACCAAGTAGCCCTCTGGGCCATGTTCTCTTGGCCCATAACCCATGATGGCTCTCTTTCTCCTGCAAGTTCCTCTTCTATCCCACAGGAGCTTCCTTTTCCTCTTCCTCATGGTCTCTTCCCTCCAAGCCAGTGAAAATTCCACCCCACCTGTCTCTTTCCTGCCCAGCCACTGCCAGCATCTTTATTCACCAATCAGAATTAAATTGGGGTAGGGTCCCAGAATGCTACAGACTCCAGGTTTTGGGGCTGCACTTAGCATTACAATAGACAGTAAAAGACAAAGCCTCAACAAAATCAGTTAGTGAAGGATAATAAACACAAATATAGCCAACCTTATTAGCCATTAGAGAAATGCAAATTAAAACTATACTACTACACTGAATTCCCATCTCTTCCCAGTCAGAACAACAATCCCTAAGAAAACAATAATAATAGACTGTGGGAGTGAGGCTGTTACCGAGCCTGACAACATGAGTTTCATTCCAGGGACCCATATGGTGGAAGGAGTTATATATAAATGACTATCACAAGCTAGCCTTTGTACTTTAAATTCATGTTACAGTGAGTGATTACACAGACATTCTCTCTCTCTCTCTCTCTCTCTCTCTCTCTCTCTCTCTCACTTTTGTTTATACTTTCTAAACATATAAGTGTAATTAAATTAAAAACAACAAAACCATAAATGATGGAGAGGATATAGACAAAGGGGAACCCTTGCATACTATGTTCTTCTGGCCGGAATGTGAGGTAGCCCATCCACTATGGTAGTCAAAATGGTGGCTGCTCAAATTTAACACCAGATAGTTTACATGACCCTAGATACGTCTCTTTAGTACTTACCTAAGGACTCTGTGTCCACAAATCACAGAGCCCTGTTCTTAATTGTTAAGTTATATAACCAGCCTAGGTGCCCAACAACAGAGGAATGGATAAAGAAATTGTGTTTTATATACTCAATGGAATTGGTTTTAGGAATAACAATGAAATTTTGCCATTCTCAGGACAGTGGATACAACTTTACAACTTGAGATGATCATATTAAATGATTTAAGTTAGTTTCAGAAAGACAAAGCTCACACACCTGGTCTTTTTTTTTTTTTTTTTTTTTTTGTTTCACAGATATTATATATATATATATATATATATATATATATATATATATATATATACATATATGTCTAATTCCTCACAGCTGAACAGACAGAGCCTCAATGGACACAAAACATCACTAAAGACAATTTAACACCTACTTGTAATAAAGCAAAAAGCATTGAACTAAAGATGTGAGCATTTCTTATTCGAAAATACTCCCTTCAAAAATGAAATACAAGACTGTCACCATTCTTACCAGTGGTATGGTAGCTACTCTTCTGATGTTGTAACAAAACACCATGAACCAAAGCATCTTATAGAAGAGTTCATTTTGTCATAGCAGTCTGGAGCAGGAGTCCATACTGGCAGGGAAGGCTTTGTAACACCAGCTGGAATTTGAGAAATCATATCTCAACCAGAAACAGAAAGCAGGAAGAGGATCTGGAAGAGGAATGAGGCGGTGAACACTCAACCCTGCTTACACTGACCTGTTTCCTCCAGCTCTACTTAAAGCTTCTACATTCTCCTCAAACAACACCAACAATGAGAGACAATGAGTTAAAATATATGACAATGAGTCAGTTCTCATTCACACCATCACAGGAAGTTCTTGCTCCTGATGTAAGACAAAACAGCAATGATACAGAACATTTTAATAGAAAGGGACTAAAGAGGAAGAAACAAAATCCTTCCACGTCTGTCGGTGATCTGATTAGTCATATAGAATATATCTGTAAATTATGTAAATAGTAAGAAAACTAGCTTTAATTACATAGTTAATATGTTAAGGCTAATATGTCAGCAAAAAGCATAGGTGATTTAAGAATACAACTTGCTAAGAGAGGAAGTTACCTGTGAAGCACTTTCGCATGTGACTCCAGAATGCTTTTCTCCCATTAAAGGTTGTGGTCAACACCTTTTCAAGGAGCCTAAGCACCTCACTTCAGCCTCCCCTAATAAAGTACAGCTAAACAATCCTCACATGACTTCAACATCTCGAAAACAAAAACCCAAAATCTAATTCACATGGCAAATGCTCTAGTCTCCTGGATACCTCTTTTCATTGCCCTGGCTTCTGAACTATTTTCCCTTGGGATTTGTCTACTATATTGTCAGGATCCTGAATTGTATTAGAGTACACAAGGCCTCTGGGAGACATACTAGCTCATACTGGCACACACCCCTGCTCCACACAGCCATATGACTAGCCATTACCCTCAGTTGGGGCTTTGGGGAACTCCAGTCCCAGGTACCATCTAAACATCTGATTTATTTTGTGTGAAATAAATGAAAAATCAACAGTTCAGTGGAAAAGTGCTTACTACATAAGCATGAGGTTCTGCATTCAGATCCCTAGAACTCATTTCAAAAGCCAGATGTACCAGTACTTTGTGTAACTCCAGTGCTCGGTGAGATGCAGAGGATCTATAAGGCTTGTTGGCCAATTAATGTAGCCAGTTGGTGAGTTCCAGGTTTAGTGGGAGAGAGGTGGAAAGGATACAGAGAAGGCCTGACAGGTAAAAATACTTGCTGCTCTTCCAGAAGATACACAATTTTATTCCCAGAACCCACTAAAGATAGTTTACAACAGACCCAAGGGACACTCTATCCTTCATAAACACTGTACACATAAGCGCATATACAGAGAAGCATAATCTTGAATAATTTTTATTAATATTAAAGTAAGAATAATAGAATTGAATGATACCTAACAGCAATTTCTTGCCTCTACCAGTACCTACACTTCAACAGACATGTGCACACACACAATATATATATGATAGGCAGATAGATAGATAGATAGATAGATAGATAGATAGATAAGATAGATAGATAGATAGATAGATAGATAGATAGATAGATAGATAGTATTTAAAAGGAAGCAACCCTTAGCTGAGTGAACACCACACATAAGGCTCTAATGAATTATAACTATTATTTAAATATTAATTTTACAAGCAATGCATTACAAAATACCTATAAGTTACAATAATGTAGTATATATAATAAGATACCCGTGAGGTAATATTTTCATAGAGAAATTGAAAGCATTCATTTAAATAAATAAGTTCTGAGGAGATGGAATAGTTGGTAAGATGCTTGGTAAGAAAACAGAAGAAACTGAGTTCAAATGCTCAGCACCCAAAGGAAAAGTAGAGCATACCACATGAATGTCTGTAATCTCAGACCTGTGGAAGACAAAGACAGAAAACCTGCTCGGGCTTGCTGACTGTCACAGTGACGCTAGGCTGTCTCAAGGATACAAGGCAGAGAGTGATAGAATAGATTTCTATGCCCATACACCACAACACAAATGCACACACACATACACACACACACACACACACACACACACACACACACATGCACGCATGCACATACACACACACACACACACACACAGAGAGAGAGAGAGAGAGAGAGAGAGAGAGAGAGAGAGAACAGATAAGAGTTAAATAAAAGAAAATGTAGAATAATTTTTGGAGCTGGCACACAGCTTAATGGAGTACAAACCAACAAGTGTTTGAATAACCATATTAGCAGTGGAATTATATCCCTCCATGAAAATCAGCCTATAAAGCCTACTCTGAAAACCAGCTATGAGATCAGCTCAGGATTTGTTTCCATTTGGTAAAGCATCTTTTGAATATGGTAGACCCCAAATCAATATTACTTTGTCAGAAAAAGTAATGAAAACAAGAAAAAAGATATAAACTGTTGTTTTTTTTTAACTGAAAAAAATTTTTGACTTATATGGTATACACAAAGAGTTAAGGAAGAAAGAGTAGCCTAGTTTACTTTAATAACAATATGGTATAACTATACAATATGCTTTCTTCCCAGGTGCCATTGTATTTAGGAAGTTGTCTTAGTCAGGGTTTCTATTCCTGGACAAAACATCATGACCAAGAAGCAAGTTGGGGAGGAAAGGGTTTATTCAGCTTACATTTCCACACTGCTGTTCATCACTAAAGGAAGTCAATACTAGAACTCAAGCAGGACAGGAAGCAAGAACTGATGAAGAGGCCAGGGAGGGATGTTTCTTACTGGCTTGCTTGCTCTGGCTTGCTCAGCTTACTTTCTTATAGAACCCAGGACTACCAGCCCAGGGATGGCATCACCCACAATGGGCCCTCCCCACTTGATCACTAATTGAGAAAATGCCTTACAGCTGGATCTCACAGAGACATTTCCTCAACTGAAGCTTCTTTTTCTGTGATAACTCCAGCTTGTATCAAGTTGACACACAAAACCAATGCCTAGAGTTCCTTTCCATCGTAGTGATAACCTCACAGATAATAGACCTGCGAGATAAATAAGTATATACAATAAGAAAATGCTCAAGGCTGATTTAAGTACCATAGTTAATAATGTAGACACATACATCCAAGAAGTTAGGGAGATCGCTCAGTGTGCTAATGCTCACCATGCACCTTGTAAACAGAAGAACCTGTCAAAACATAAATCAGTTTTTCCTTTGCAGACCTCTGCTCCCAGAATGAGGAGTCTGAGACTAATTATTTAATACTAGTTGCCTAGGATCTAAGCTTTCGTTCATTTCCCGACTAGCTCACAACTTATTTAATCCATTTAAACTATTCTATGTCTACCACGTAGTTAGTTACCTTTCTTCATTCCTGTCGTGCGTCTTCCTTGATATCTTCCCAGAGTTTCCCTCAGCCTATTTCTCGAATCTCTCACCTTTGTCCCTGCATCTCCTTTTATTCTCGATTCCCCACAATCCTCTTTCTTCCTCTAAGTGTCCCACCTCCTGTTTCCTACCTCAGCTCATTGGACATAGGTTTGGGTTTTATTTTTATTTTTTTCTTTGACAGATGATGCTTATAAGAGATTCTGTCTACAAGATCCTGAGTTGGATCCCAGAACCCATGTTACAAACAACAGAAACAAAAAGAAACAATAGGTGTGGGATCCTGGGCCTGTAATCCCAGAGCTGGGGAGATGGAGGCAGCTAGACCCTTGGAGCTTCGTGAGTCTATATTGGAAAGTTCCAAGCCAATGAAGAGCCCCGGTTTCAAAAAACAAGGTGGACAGTATTTGAACAATTTCCACCCAGGGTTGTCTTTTAAGTGAGTCACATCACTTCAACACCCCAATTGAAAAACTGAAAGGTATAAGCATTCAGTGACAAGAGAAACATATTTATGAAAACAAAGCTAGAATGAGGGGCACTGTGAATTGAAGGTAAGAAGAATCCTCTTTCCCTGTGATTCTCCTTTTCCCTAAACTATACAAAGTAACTGTGTATCTTTATCTGACAGATTCTTCCATTTTTGTTCAGAAAATAGTTGAATATGGTGTCATACAGCTTCTCCACAGAGGCCCAGCAGTCATTGCTCTACAGTTTGTCCACCAGCAGCTGTGAGGAACAGAGACTTTTCCTAGAAGACAGCAGGGAGTGATACTCAGAAGCCACAGGCAGCTTTTCCCCTGCTCTCCTGTGAATTTTTTTTTTCTTTTTAAAGAGCCTATAAAATGATGGATTTGTTTGTAGGAAAGATAAACACTGCCAAAACCAACAAGTTCCTTCCTTGGTAGGTGGGGGCTCTAAGGCAAATTGGTCCTCAGTCTGAGACAGTGGATCTAGTTTATACTGGAACAGCCAGTAAGCCCCTCTGCCTTGCTTCCTCCACGTGAACTTCCTTAAATAGATGATAAATCCTGCCTGGAGGGATTCTGAATTGTGTATTCAAGGGAAAGGGGAAATTAAAATTGATCTCTTCTATAAATACTTTAGGTAAAGTGATGTGTCTATGTCCGTTTGAATAATTAGGCAAAGAGACTTGTTGGTTGGATTAAATGGTCCAGCAATGCTACAAGAATTGTTCTGTGAAGTGGTGTGATTTTTTTCTTTCTGACTGGAAGAAGATACTTCTCTGGGCAAAGGGCCAGATACCCAACTCTGAAATACTTTCTTGAAGATCATGTGCTAAAGCCTCTCAGAGCCTAAAGGTCCAGGCTGACTAATGAAAACACAAGAAACCAGCTAAGTTTGAATCTCAGACAAACAATATGTGACTCTTTAGTATAGGCATATATTAATTATTACATGTACCCTGGTTATACAAAAAAAGCTATTCATTGTTTATATAGAATTCAAAAGGAACTTTGCTGTCTCTATTTTTAGTCACCAAATCTGGCAAGGTTATGTGTCATTTGTAGTAACTAAATGGGTGATTTTTATGCTCCTAACTGCTAAGTCACACCAAACACATACTGAGTAAATTCAAGCAGTGCCTCTGTATAGCACCAAAAAGATTAAGTTATATTTATGAGATAAATCTCCAGCAGCATTCTCTAAGTAGTTAACAGTATGGCATATTTCAGGGAGTTGGACTTCCTGAAATCACATCTGGGAGACTTTTGCAAATCACTACACCTAGGATACAACCAGGCCAGTGAAACCACGGCTGTGCACTCTTTGCAGTAACCATTCAAACACTGCTGTATTCTGATGAGCAGCAGCATAGCAGCCTTGAGTCAATGGTGGTTAATGCTTAGATTGCTACTCTAGGTTAGCAGAAAAGTTTTTCTTGGACATTTCTTGAAATTTAAAAGAAAGTTCACAGCTACTAAAGGTGGCTAAATCATGGAGAAAGAATTACTATGTATTTAAGTAAAAATTAACAAGTCAGGCTAGCTTTTGTGGACCTGTTAAATTGAATACAACATAAACCTGTGGCTTAATCAAAGTATTGAAACCATGTAGAGACAGCTATGTTGTGTTGATTAGGGAAGACACAAATGCCTATTTCCTTTCTTGAGGGCAGGATTAGTGTGTATGAAGATACATGTATGTCAAGCTCAGAAGTCATTCCTCAGGAACCTCCAACTTGATTTTAGGGAATGATCTATCACTGACCTGGAAGATACCAAGTTATCCAACTGTCCCCACCTCCACACAGCTGGGATTACAAATATGTAACCCACTCCTGGCCTTTTGCATGAGTGATGATGCTTGAACTCATGTTCTACCCAAACTCTTTTACTGGCTGAGCCATTTCTCCAGTCACCAAGTGTATATTTTACAAACTTATTTTCTCACTTTATAGTCTATTCCCATTCTACTCCTTTCCCATTAGAAGAAAAAAGGAGGAGCAGAAAGAGGCAGAGGAGGAAGAGGAGGAAAAGGAGGAAGAGGAGGAAAAGGAGGAACAGGAGGAGGAAATCCATGTCCTACCAGTGTCAGCCATAAAATCCTGAAAAACTGCTAAAAGTTCCTCATAAACTTATTACTTTTTATTGTAATAATGGGTACCTTGAAAGTCCAGTGTACTCTTGAAACTGACAAATGTTGCAAAGATCAGAAATCATATTTTCTCAGCAAATCAAGCTGACCCGTAAGGCAAATGTATTACCTATTTGGGGGTGGGTGGGGGGAAGAGTTCTTGATGTCTTCTTCTTGAGCAAGCTGAGAAATAGCTGCACCACTAATGCTCCGAGTCCTCCTTAGCCAAAGGAGTTGGTGAACCAAGGCACTGAACCCAGCACTCAGGAACAACAGTGCAAAGCCTAGCCCCATATCTTACCAAAGCATAGCTCTACAACGTTTGAGGCAGTAAATTTTCCTTTCCTTTCTTTTCTTTTCTTTTCTTTTCTTTTCTTTTCTTTTCTTTTCTTTTCTTTTCTTTTCTTTTCTTTTCTTTTCTTTCCTTTCCTTTTCTTTGTTTTTTAAATTATAAAAGTGTTTTTTAAATTTTATTTAATCTTTTTGTACAGTCCAGTTTTTGATCCCACTTCTGGTCTTCCCTCAGACTCTTCCATATCCCATGCCTGCCGTCCCCCCCCCCGCCCATCTCCAGGAAGATGTCGCCACACCCTCACCTCCACCCCACCATACCTCCCCAATTTCTGGGGTCTCAAGTCTTTAGAGGGTTAGGTGCATCTTCTCTCACTGAGTCCAGACCCAAAGACTTCTGCTGGATTTGTGTTGGGGGCCTCATATAAGCTGGTCTGTGCTACCTGCTTGGTGGCCCAGTGTCTAAGAGATCTCAGGGATCAAGGTTAGTTGAGACCGCTGGTCCTTCTACTGGGTCGCCCTCCTCCCCAGTTTCTTTTCTATTAGTTTCAGTGTATAAAAGCAATTTACAGCAGACCGGTGGCCAACATCAAACTAAATGGAGAGAAATTTGAAGCAATCCCACTAAAATCAGGGATTATACAAGGCTGACCCCTCTCACCATATCTTTTCAATATAGTACTTGAGGTACTAGCTAGAGAAATTCGACAACATAAGGAAGTCAAAGGGATACAGATTGGAAAGGAAGAAGTCAAACTATCACTATTCGCAGATGATATGATAGTATACTTAAGTGACCCAAAAAAACTCCACCAGAGAACTCCTACAATTGATAAACAACTTCAGCAAAGTGGCTGGTTATAAAATCAACTCATGCAAATCAATAGCCTTCCTGCATTCAAAGGACAAGCAGGCTGAGAAAGAAATTAGGGAAATGACACCCTTCACAATAGCCACAAACAATATAGAGTGTCTTGGTGTGACTCTAACCAAACAAGTGAAAGATTTGTATGACCAAAACTTCAGGTCTCTGAAGAAGGAAATGGAAGAAGACATCAGAAAATGGAAAAATCTTCCATTCTCCTGGGTTGACAGGATTAATATAGTTAAAATGGCAATCTTGCCAAAAGCAATCTACAGATTCAATGCAATCCCCATCAAAATCCCAAAATCTCAACTCAGTTCTTCATAGAGTTAGAAAGAGCAATTCTCAAATTCATCTGGAATAACAAAAAACCCAGGATAGCTAAAACTATCATCAACAGTAAAAGAACTTCTGGGGGAATCAATATCTCGGACCTCAAGCAATACTACAGAGCAGTAGTATTAAAAACTGCATGGTATTGGTACAGTGACAGGGAGGTGGATAAATGGAATAGGATCGAAGACCCAGAAGTGAACCCACACATATATGGCCAATTGATCTTCGACAAAGGAGCTGAAAACATCCAGTGGGAAAAAAGATAGCCTTTTCAATAAATGGTGCTGGCTCAACTGGAAGTCAACATGCAGAAGAATGAGAATTGATCCACTCTTATCTCCTTGTACTAAGCTCAACTCCAAGTGGATCAAGGACCTCCACATAAAACCAGACACACTAAAATTAATAGAAAGGAAACTGGGGAAGACCATTGAGGACATTGGCTCAGGGGGAAAGTTCCTGAACAGAACACCAATTGCTTATGCTCTAAGATCAGGAATAAACAAATGGGACCTCATAAAATTACAAAGTTTTTGTAAGGCAAAAGACACCGTCAAAAGGACAAATCGGAAACAAACAAATTGGGAAAAGATCTTCACCAACCCTACATCTGACAGAGGGCTAATATCCAATGTATACAAAGAAATCAAGAAGTTAGATCCCAGAAAACCAAATAACCCCATCCAAAAATGGGATACAGAGCTAAACAAAGATTTTTTACCTGAAGAAATTTAGATGGCTGAGAAACACCTTAAAAAATGTTCAACATCATTAGTCATTAGAGAAATGCAAATCAAAACAACCCTGAGATTTCACCTCACACCAGTCAGAATGGCTAAGATTAAAAACTCAGAAGACATCAGGTGTTGGCGAGGATGTGGAGAAAAAGGAACACTCTTACACTGCTGGTGGGACTGCAAGCTGGTACAACCACTCTGGAAATCAGTCGGCGGTTCCTCGGAAAACTGGACATGATACTTCCGGAGGACCCAGCCATACCCCTCCTGGGCATATACCCAGAAGATTCCCCAGCATGCAATAAGGATACATGCTCCACTATGTTCATAGCAGCCTTATTTATAATAGCCAGAAGCTGGAAAGAACCCAGATGTCCCTCAACAGAGGAATGGATACCAAAAATGTGTTATATATACACAATGGAGTACTATTCAGCCATTAGAAACAATGAATTCATGAAATTCTTAGAGAAATGGATGGAGCTGGAGAGCATCATACTAAGTGAGGTAACCCAGTCTCAAAAGAATACCCATCGTATGCACTCACTGATAAGTGGATATTAGCCTAGAATCTTGGGACACCAAAGACACAATCCACATACCAAATGATGTCTGACAAGAAGAAAGGAGTGGACACTGGTGCTGGAAAGGATCAAAGCATCAGTGTAGGGGAATACCAGAACAGGGAAGTGGGAAGGGGTGGATAGGGGAACAGGGGGAGGAAAGGGGCATGTGGGACCTTTGGGGGGTGGGGAACCAGAAAAAGGGAAATGAAATGTAAATATAGAATATATCCAATAAAAAAAGAGAAAAAAAAACAATAAAAGAACTTCTTGGAGAATCACCATCCCTGACCTCAAGTTATACTACAGAGCAATAGTGATTAAAAACTGCATGGTATTGGTACAGAGATAGACATATTGATCAATGGAATAGAATTGAAGATCCAGAAATAAAACAACACACTCATGAACACTTGATCTTTGACAATGAAGCCAAAAATATACAATGGGGAAAAAAAGAAAACTTCTTCAATAAATGGTGCTAACTGGTCTAACTGGCAGTCTGTATGTAGAAAAATGAAAATAGTTCCTTATTTGTCACCTTGCACAAAGTTCAATCCCAAGTGGATCAAGAACCCCAAAATAAAACCAGATACCCTGAATCTAATAAAGTAAATTAAATTTCAACACTGGTATGTTTATCTCTGCTATTCATGCATCCCAAACAATCTGATGTACAAGACTACAAATGCACTTTTTTTCATTAGGTATTTTTGTTAGTTTCATAGCTTTTATTATTTTCTTATTTAACAATTTCATACATGGCATTCTAATTACTCTCCTATATCTCTCCTTCATATGGTTGTTTCTGCCATTTCATCCATCTAAAAGGCAGGGCTCTAAAAGCCTAAAATTGAATACTTTTTTTCCTGGTAGAGAATGGTCAATGATCTCCCCTAGTGATCACACACTAGAGTTTTTAGGACAGCTGAAAATGCAATTGTCAAATTACTCTTTAGTTTACATTGTCTCCTTTCCTCATCTGTGCAAAGCACTTTGTGAATAGAATTCTGTCCCCTCATGCTGACCTGCACATGCTGATTAAATGTATATGTCCCAGTACACTTAATCTCTTAGTGAGATAGTTCTGTGACCTCTTCTTCACTTGTTTTCAGAAGCATGCCCCTCCCCTCCCACACCTTTAACTTCACTCTGAAATATGTGTTTCCATTTCTAAAACTCTTCTAAATTATCCCCAGCTTTCCTGTTGCTTACAAAGTAAATCTCAGAGTGATGGGCTTAGTATCTTGTGAAAATTCTAATGTATCTACCAACCAGGGCACTTAGCCATACTTTCAGGAGGTTGCCTGCATCTGTCTCTTATATGTATTCCTGCAGCCAACCTTGAGTCCTGCCTCACCAGTTCAGCTAGGCTGTGGCATTTACCTACTTACACGACTCCCTTAATCTCCACAGATAATCTGATCTGAACACTTCCAAGGGAGAATAATAAAAACCCTTAGAAGATTATCAGTTTTCCACTGATTAAACTCCCTATGCTGAAGAGACAAGATTTACAGTCCGAAATTTGTGGAGAGGAATCCTAGCAAGCATCTCCAGATCTCTGCAAGAATCCAAGAAGCCTTTTCTCAGAAGTCTGGGACAATCAAAACTAGACAGTTTGAAAAATGCTGGAACTTCACATTGGACTGTAGTTCCTGATCATATGAACTTTATACTATATGACTCTATTTCCAGAGAAATAGAGTTAGTAAGGGTTAACCACCTAAAGCATAATGTTATATAGAGACCACACAATGTCTGTCATTGGATACCAAGTTCCTGAGCATGCAAAAGCACAAAGATGAGGCAGTAGAAACAACTAATTTAACCAAATTATTGAAGTTGTAATAGATGAATTTTTAAAAATAGTCACTATTTTACACAATTCACATGACAAAATGGAGCACAATTATAGAAATAGTATTCTCAAAAATAAAGTAAACTGAAACAAAAATTCTGGAGTTGAAGTGTAATAGGCCAAAATGTAGACTTACCTGTGCTTAACAGTGGGTTGATACAGATAAAGAAAAGTCAGTGAGCTGATCAGAGAAATAAGACACTGCCAGCAGTATCACTGACATCAACAGATAGGGGAAAATATAAAACAAAAGATGCACTCTTGACAAAAAGTGCTTATTTTATATGTAGAGTGATATGGGTTTATACCCAGGGTTCACATTCAGATTAAAAAAAAAAAACGTGAGGCACTGTGTCAAGCACTTCTTGTCCTAGTGGAGGAGCAGAAAGAGATTCCTAGGGCTCACTGGCCATCCAACCAGTACCTCTTAGCAAGCTCTAAGCAAAAGAGAGAACCTGTCTCAGAAAACAAGGTGAATGACTCCTGAGAAATAAGTTGTCCTCTGCCCTCCACATACATGCATACTTACCTATGTACACACACACACACACACACACACAAATACGTACATTCATAAATGAAAAGATGTGCATCGCTCTGTGCACGGGTCCCACTAGGAGAGAGCTGGGCTCCCAGGAGCCCTTTCACTTCTGGGCTCAGAGGTACGATCTCCAGGTTCTCCCAAATACTGTCTGGAGTAAACCAGCTAGGAGCACACAGGGCCCAGGAAAAGAGAAACAGCTGGGACAGAATCCTTCTAGTCTCCATCTGCACCCTGGAGATGAGGCTGTTCCACAACCCTCTGTTCATGGGGCCTACCAGGAAAGAGTTGGGTACCCAGGAGTGCTAACACTGGCTTACAGGCCCATAGGAGGGACAAGATCTAGCCAGAGACAAAAGACCAACTATCACCAGAAATAACCAGATGGTGAAAGGAAAGCACAAGAACCCTCCCAACAGAAACCAAGGCAACTTGACATTATCAGAACCCAGTTGTACCACAACAACAAGTACTGGATACACAAACACACCAGAAAAGCAAGATTTGGATTTAAAAATCGCATCTCAAGATGCTGATAGGGGACTCAAAGAAGGATATAAATAACTCCCTTAAAGAAATACAGGAGGTATAGCAGGGTCCTCAGGAAGTGTCATGACCAGTTTTCTGAGGAACGGCCAGACTGATTTCCAGACTGATTGTACCAGCTTGCAATCCCACCAGCAGAGGAGGAGTGTTCCTCTTTGTCCACATCCTCGCAAACACCTGCTGTCTCCTAAGGTTTTTTTTATATATATTCTTTGTTTGCATTCCGAAGGCTTTCCCCTTTCCCAGTTCCTCCCTCACCATATGTCCCCTATGTCCTCTTCCCCCCACATACACACCCCCACCAATTCCCCAATCACCATTCCACCATTTCTCTGTTCTGTTCTGGTACTCTCCTACAAAACTGGATCCAGTCCTTTCAGGACCAGAGTCCTCTCCTTTCTTCTTCTTGGGAATCTTTTTGGGAATGCTAATTGTGCCTTGAGTATTCAGAGCTTCTGGGCTCATTAATATCCACTTATCAGTGATTGCATTTCATGTGTATTCTTTTGTGATTGGGTTAACTCACTTAGGATGATATTTTCCAGATCCAACCATTTGCCTACAAATTGCATGAATTCATTATTTTTATTTGCTGAGTAGTATTCCATTGTATATACCACATTTTCTGTACCCATTCTTCCTTTGAGGGACAACTGGGCTCCTTCCAACTTCTGGCTATTATAAATAAGGCTGCTATGAACATAATGGAGCATGTGTCTTTATTGTATGCAAGGGAATCCTCTGGGTATATGCCCAGGAGTGGTATGACAGGGTCCTCTGGAGGTGTCATGCCCACTGGTGTGAGGTGAAATCTCGGGGTTGTTTTGATTTGCATTTCCCTAATGACTAATGATGTTGAACATTCCTTAAGGTACTTCTCAGCCATCTGAAGTTCTTCAGGTGAAAATTCTTTGTTTAGCTCTGTACCCCAATTTTTAATAGGGTTATTGGTTTCTCTGGGGTCTAACTTCTTGAGTTATTTGAATATATTGGATATTAGCCTTCTCCTGGGCATATACCCAGAGGATTCCCCAGCATGCAATAAGGACACATGCTCCACTGTGTTCATAGTAGCCTTATTTATAATAGCCAGAAGCTGGAAAGAGCCCAGATGTCCCTCAATAGAGGAATGAATACAGAAAATGTGGTACATTTACACGATGGAATACTACTCAGCAATTAAAAACAATGAATTCATGAAATTCTTAGGCAAATGGTTGGAACTGAAAAATATCATACTAAGTGAGGTATTTCATTCACAAAAAACATACATGGAATGCAGTCACTGATAAGAGGATATTAGCCAAGAAGCACAGAATACCCCAAGCACAACCCACATTTCAAATCATTTCCAAGAAGGAAGGAAGGAAAGAGAGGATCCGGGTCCTGGAAAGGCTTGATGCAGCATTGTAGGGAATTGCCAGGACAGAGGAGCTGGAGGTTGTTGACTGGGGAACTGGCAGAGGGAAGAGGATTTATGGGACTTATGGGGAGGGGGGAAATGGGAACCAGGAAAGGGAAAATCATTTGGAATGTAAACAAAGAGTATAATAAATAAAAAAAATTAAAAAAAGAAATACAAGAGAACACAGGTAAACATGTAGAAGCCTTTAAAGAGAAAACACAAAAATCCCTTAAAGAATTACAGGAAAATAAAACCAAACAGGTGAAGGAATTGAACAAAACCTGATTGAATAAAACTGAACAAAAAAGGTCGATCTTCAATAATAACAAAACCAATAGAAAGCCCATATATATGTGGAAGCAGAACAACACTCTAGTCAATGATAACTTGGCCAAGGAATAAATAAAGAAATTAAAGACCTTTTAGAATTTAATGAAAAAGAAGCCACAACATACTCAAACTTATGGGACACGATGAAAGCAGTCCTAAGAGGAAAACACATAGCTCTGAGTGCCTCCAAAAAGAAACTGGAGAGAGCATACATTAGCAGCTTGACAGCACATCTGAAGGCTCTAAAACAAAAAGAAGCAAATATACTCAAGAGGAGTAGACAGCAGGAAATAAACTCAGGGCTGAAATAAACCAAGTAGAAACAAAAAAGAACTGTACAAAGAATCAACAAAACCAGGAGCTGGTTCTTTAAGAAAATCTACAAGATAAATAAACCCTTAA
The DNA here is from genome assembly GCA_964023405.1 of Apodemus agrarius. Lineage (NCBI taxonomy): Eukaryota > Metazoa > Chordata > Mammalia > Rodentia > Muridae > Apodemus > Apodemus agrarius. Next base: position 50,023,760 of record OZ030019.1, read on the forward strand.
CCAGAAAAACCAGAGCACTCAGAGAGAGTATCAAAATTAATAAAAAGAGAAATGAAATGGGAGAAATAACAACAGAAGCCAAGGAAATCCAAAAAATCATCAGATCTTACTACAAAAGCATTTACTCATCAAAACTGGAAAACCTGGATGAAATGGACAATTTTCTAGACAGATACCAGGTACCAATGTTAAATTAAGATCACATAAACGATCTAAATAATCCTATAACCCCTAATGAAATAGAATCAGTTATTAATAGTCTCCCAACCAAAAAAAAAAAAAAGGGAAAAAAAAAACCAGGACCAGATCAGTTTACTTCGGAGTTCTATCAGATCTTCAAAGAAGACGTAATACCAATACTCTTCAAACTATTCCACAAAATAGAAACAGAAGGAACATTACCTAATTTGTTCTGTGAAGCCACAATTACTTTGATACCTAAACCACAAAAAGACCCAACAAAGAAGAACTTCAGACCAATTTCCCTTATGAATACTCAATAAAATTCTTGCCAACCAAATCTAAAAACACATCAAAATGATCATCCATCATTTTCAAGTAGGCTTTATCACAGGGATTCAGGGGTGGTTCAATATATGGAAATCCATCAATGTAACCAACTACAAAAACAAACTCAAAGATAAAACCACATGATCATTTCATTAGGTACTGAGAAAGCATTTGTCAAAATCTCATACCCCTTCATGATAAAAGTCTTGGAACGGTCAAAATTTCCAGGCCCATACCTAAACATAGTAAAAACAATATACAGCAAACCAGTAGCCAACATCAAACTAAATGGAGAGAAACTTGAAGCAATCTCACTGAAATCAGAGACTAAACAAGGCTATCCACTCCTTCCCAACCTGTTCAAAATAGTACTCAAATTCCTAGCCAAAGCAATTAGACAACAAAAGGAGATCAGGGGGATAAAAATTGGATAGGAAAAAGTCTAAATATCAGTATTTGCACATGCTATGATAGCATCCTTAAGGGACCTCAAAAATTCCACCAGAGAACTACTAAACCTGGTAAACAACTTCAGCAAACTGGCCAGATATAAAATTAACTCAAACAAATCAGGAGTCTTCCTATACTCAAAGGATAAACAGGCTGAGAAAGAAATTAGGGGAACAACAACCTTCACAATAATCACAAACCATATAAAATATCTTGGTGTGACTTTATCCAAACAAATGAAAGGTCTGTATGGCAAGAACTTCAAAGTCTCTGAAGAAAGAAATCAAAGATCTCAAAAGATGGAGAGGTCTCCCATGCTTGTGGAATGGCAGGATTAATAAAGTAAAAATGGCCCTCTTACCAAAAGCAATGGACAGATTGCAATCCCCATCAAAAATTCCAAATCAATTCATCATAGAGTTTGAAAGAGAAATTTCCAAATTCATCTGGAATAACAAAAAACTCAGTATAGCTAAAATTATTCTCAACAATGAAAGAACTTCTGGTGGAATCACCATTTCTGACCTCAAGCTATACGACAGAGCAATCGTGATAAAAACTACATGGTATTGGTACAGTGATAGGCAGGTAGATCAACGGAATAGAATTGAAGACCCAGAAATGAACCCACACACCTATGATCATTTGATCTTTGACAAAGGATCTAGCTAAAACCGCCCTGTGGAAAAAAGATAACCTTTTCAACAAATGGTGCTGGGTCAACTGGCAGCATGCAGAAGAATGCAGATCAATTCATTCTTATCTCCTTGTACAAAGCTCAAGTCCAAGTGAATCAAGAATCTACACATAAAACCAGATACACTGAATCTAATAGAAAAGAAACTGGGGAAGACCCTCCAGGACATTGGCAGAGGTGAAATTTTCCTGAACAGATCACCAATAGCTTATGCTCTAAAATCAAGAATTGACAAATGGAACCTCATAAAATTACAACGTTTCTGTAAGGCAAAGGACACTGTCAATAGGACAAAATTGAAACCAACAGACTGGGAAAAGATCTTTACCAATCCTACATCTGATAAAGGGCTAATATCTAATATATACAAAGAACTCAAGAAGTTAGAATTGAGAGAACCAAATAACCCTATTAAAAATGGGGTACAGAGCTAAACAAAGAATTTTCAAATGAGGAGTACTGGGTGGCTGAAAAGCACCTAAAGAATTGTTCAACATCCTTAGTCATCAGGGAAATGCAAATCAAAACAACCCTGAGATTCTATCTCACACCAATCAGAATGGCTAAGATCAAAAACTCAGGAGACAGCAGCAGATACTGGCCAGGATGTAGAGAAAGAGGAACACTCCTCCATTGCTGGTCAGAATGCAAGCTGGTAAAACCACTCTGAAAATCAGTCTGGTGAATCCTCAGAAAACTGGGCATGCTACTACTAGAGCCCATTATACCGCTCCTGGGCATATAACCAGAGGATTCCCCAGCTTGTAATAAGGACACATGCTCCACTATGTTCATAGCAGCCCTATTGATAATAGCCAGAAGCTGAAAAAAAAAAAAAAACAGATGTTCCTCAACAGAGGAATGGATACAGAAAATGTGGTATATTTACACTATTGAATACTACTCAGCTATTAAAAACAATGAATTCATGAAATTCTTAGGCAATGGGTAGAATTGGAGAATTCCTAAGTGAGGTGACCCAATCACAAAAGAACACACATGGTATATACTCTGATAAGCGGATATTAGCTCAGAAGTTCAGAATATCCAAGAAACAATTCACATATCAAATGACGCCTGGAAAGGCTCAATGCAGCAGTGTAGGGGAATACCAGGACAGGGAAGCAGGAAGGAGTTGATTGGGGAACAGAGGGAGAGAGAGAGCTTATGGGACTTTTGGAGAGGGGGGAATCCATGAAAGGAGAAATCATTTGAAATGTAAATAAAGAATATATCAAATAAAAAAAAGAAAATGTGGTATATTTACACAATGGAGTACTACTCAGCTATTAAAAACAATGAAACCATGAAACTCTTATGCAAATGGAGGAACTAGAACATATTAACGTGAGTGAGGTAACCCAATCACAAAAGGACACACATGGTATGCACTCACCGATAAGTGGATATTAGCTCAGAAGCTCTGTATACCCAAGATATAACTCACAGACTACATGAAGCTCATAAGAAGGAAGATATTGTGGATACTTTGGTCCTTCTTTGAAGGATGAACAAAGTACCCATGGGAGGAAATACAGAGACAAAATGTGGAGCAGAGACTGAAGGAAAGACCATCCAGAGACTGCCCTACCTGTGTGTCTGTGTCTATCCCATATACAGTTACCAAACCTAGATGCTATTGTGGATGCCAACAAGTGCTAGCTGACTGGAACCTGATATAGCTGTCTCCCGAGAGGCTCTTCCAGTTCCTGACATAGAAGTTGATGCTCACAGCTAACCAATGGAATAAGCACAGTGTCCCCAATGGAGGAGCTAGAGAAAGGACAGAAGGAAGGAGCTGAAGGGGTTTGCAGTCCCATAGAAGGAACTTCAATATGAACCAAGCAGTCCCTCCAGAGCTCACAGGGATTTAATCACCAACTAAAAAGTACACATGGAGGGACCCATGGCTACAGTCCCATGTGTAGCAGAGGAGGATGCCCTTGTGGGACATCAGGGAGAGGAGAGGCCCTTCGTCCTGTGAAAGCTCATTGCCCTAGTGTAGGGAAATGCCAGGACAGGGAAGAGGTAGTAGGTGGGTGGATTAGTGAGCAGGGAAAAGGGAATGGGATAAGGAGTTTTCGGAGGGGGAGATGAGGAAAGGGGATAACATTTGAAATGTAAATAAAGAAAATATCTAATAAAAAGGGATGTGCATCATTTGTTCACAATCCATTTGTCTATACATTTAATTACATGTGTGTTGGGCCTTCTCTCCATGCCATATATGAATGTTTAATGTTTGCTATATATACAACATTTTTGTAGTATTAGAATAGGGGAGGAAAGAAAGCAGAAAAAATGCAAAGTTGTCATTGTTTTTTTCAAAACTGATTCCCCAAAAATGTGTATCAAGATATAAATCTGAGGAAAACTTGATACTCACAAAGATGAGGGTAAAACAGGATCACAGTTGGTCAGAGCAACACAACCTGCTAAGGACCAAAACAAACAAACAAACAAAAAGACACTCAAAGGAAAACATAGTGTTCAGACCAGCAACAAGCCTGCTCCTCTGTGTCTCGAATCTCCATAGGAAAATGTTTTTGAAGACAATCATGGCAGCTGAGAATCATTAAAGGAAAAAGGAAGCCAAGCTAGAATTCCACATTCTGGAGAAAAGTAACTCTAGGTAGACATGAACACAGCTATCTGCACATGTGCCCAAATTAGGGATTTCTGTTCACTGGCAAGAATAAAAAGAGATTCAATTGCTCTTCAAGTAGAAAGAAAATGAGGTCAGGAAATAAGACAAAAACAGGATGAAATGTAAGATAATAGAAATGTGACTCGTTGGTTTGAATAAGTGAAATGATTGGCACTTTCCTTCATTTTAGAATGCATTACATGTGCATAAAGACAGGGTTCTGGGTGCCCGTTCTCTATTCAGTTGCTGTACCTTGATGCTGGAAGCAGATGTCTTTAAGTTGAGCTGTCTAGGCTCAGCCTCCCTGGTTACTGACACCAGCAGATGCCAGGCATCAGTAGTCTAGGGCTTCCTACTATGTCATAGTGTCCAACACTGTGATGCCAAGAGATACAACATTCAAGAAGTGTTTGTCAGTTGGGTGGCAGAAAGAATGGTATTTTGGGGTAATTGGGGGGAAGGTAGAAAGAGAATGGAGAGACACAAACTTACATAGAATAAATATGGTGGGGCCAATGCAGAGCTGAGGAGAGGGAGAAATCTGCCCACAGCATTTTCCATGACCACCATTTTCTCAGGAACACTGTAACACTTTAAGGAAATATCTAGTCTTTTATCACATGTGTCTCAATCCTGCTCCAAAGGTCTTAACAATAGTTTTAGAAGCAGTTCAGTGAGGCTAAATGTGCTCACTTTGACAACCATCACAAGGGATAAGAAAGGAAGGCTGGCTGGCACCTGTGGTAGCAGGTCTGTAATCCCAGAGGCTTGCTGCAATCATCAGCTGTTCTCCTGAGCTGGCAAGAGCTGCTTCCACGACTGCAGAAAGGGGGCTTTGGGCTTCTGTCACTTCAGAGTACCAACAGCATGGTCTTACTGTTATTCTTGCAAAATGGCCATGAGTTCTTTACTTATAGAGTTTCTTCAACAAGTTGTAAAGAAGACATATCGCTATCTTGGTTGGATAAATGCCAGAGCTTCACAAATAGACACTTAGGAAAGGAACTGTGGTCTATAAACAGGTACCTACACATATATCTCCAAGAGTTAATCCAGAAGACTTTTGCACTGAGGGCTGGATGGGGAAGATTTGTGGATGGAGCAAGTGAAACTAGAACAGAATCTGCTTCTGATGTTTTATTTTAATTAAAAGGCTGGAACTGAATAAACTTACAAACTAGTATTTGCTAATTTTGAAAATAATTTTAAAAAGTAAGCAAGCTTCATAATTATATATCAACTATCCACCTTTCAAATAATTTATTTTTATTATTTTTAATTACACATCTGTATTTGTGTCTATATGTGAACAGGTATCCATGGAGGTCAAAAGTGTTAGAGCTATAGTGACAGGTGGCCCTGAGCCCATTCATGGATGGTCACTATTCATTCATTCATTCATTCATTCATTCATTCATGACTCAGGTGATCAGAAAGAGCACTGAGTATTCTTAACTGCTGGGCCATGCCTCTACTCTCTTAACCATCTATTTTTTATCTTTCAACGTAGCAATTCATTGGTTGATGCTTCCATACGTCATTTTGTCATTACAGGAATTGAATAGAATAGATATTTTAAGACCCCATTTACTGTAAGGAAACCTCAAAGCCTCTGATAATTAGCAGTAAATTATTTTGGTGGATTAAACAGGCTGCTTTGGTTAGAGTTGGCACAAACCTGTGACAGGCACCAACCTGGAAGCTCATACATAGGCTTAGTTCTTTCTTTTCTTTATCCACCAGAAAGGATGTGGAAACAGTTTCTGCAGACAGTTTAAGGAATGCAGGCATGTCAGGCCTGCTGATTCTCTTTAGGTGCCTTCCAGACAGCTTTAGTTTTACACACCGGCACTATGCCAGGCAAACAGGAGATTAGCTCTCTGCCTGAGCAGAGAACATGGGAAGGTGTTGGAGAACTTCACGGTGTGTTGATGGCATTTGTCGTCTCAGTGTGAAGTTTCCAAAATTAGTGCCTGCTGATTAGGAGCATGGAATGCTTAGGTCTCTCACTTAATTGGGCCTTGCATACTTGCCTGGGTGATTGAATGACTAAAAGAATATACAAGTTATGTGATGCAGAATTAGCATAAACCCCTAACAAGTGTTATTCCTTTTATCCCACTGAAGTTTCACAGTCTGTGCTTTCTGTGGAGGGACAGCATTTATACATCATGAAAAAGCAACTCTGCCTTTGTTAACAGCCAGAGTTCAAGCACGGGTTGTTTGAGTATTTCACATTAGTGTAGCATTAACTGAGCTCAAACAGAGAAGAACTCTTCCCTTACAGTGCTGTGATTGGCTCCACAGCTCTGTAAATTATGTGAAATCATGCTCACACATCTCTGCTATGAGAAATCAGAACGTGCCAATGCGAGCAGAAGGGACATCTTCTAAATTCCTGTCACTTTTACATAGGTTCTTCCTCATTAGTGATGGGCACACTTTCACAATTTTTCCCTCAGCCAGTGAGTTTGGAAGATTAGTCATTTCAGACTGGCTTCTGTCCTTGTTTGTCATGTCTACGTCACAAGGGTGTTGGAAGGATTAATTAGTCAACATGTAAGGTTCTTTGAAGATGAAAGCTCTCTAAATTGCTAAGCAGTGCTAGCATTCCTTCAGAGTACATATTTTTCCTTTTATATTTACAAAAATCCACCCACCTCCCGCTAACCCTTTTGGCTAACATTATTTATCAAGCTTGCCTTTATTAAAAATTAACCAGCTTTGGGTTTTTTTTTCCTCAACAAGTTTCATAACGTTTGTTTACCCATGTCCTCATTTCTCTTCCCCATTTTCCCTGCGAGTCTTCCTCTGACTCGGAGAGACACTTTTCTTCAAGTCTTAGGGAATTCGTGTTGTTTCTATTCATCATGATTGTGGCCTGATACACCTGACACCCACAGATGAGACAGGAGCCACTATTACTGCATTTCAGAGAGTCATGCAGTAGACGAGTGTTGTAATCCAGAGGATGCTCAGATGAATTCTTACAGTTCTGTAAAGAAATGTTTTCCCAGTTGGGAGAGGTAGTTTCTTTCCTCCAGTATCTGAACTTTCTCAAGGAGTGAGTCCAAAGTTCTTTTGAGACTTAGAGCCAAGGGATGGCTGAGAAAGGAGGGGCTGCTAGTCAGTCTCTGTTCCTGTACAACAAGCTATGACAAGGAGGCCCAGCACTGTCAGAATTTATCTCACATATTCTGACTTTTTCTTGTCTGTGGGTAGATAGCAATTTCTCCATATAGGCTAGCCTCTGAAACAACCCCACCATTGTAGGTAAAATAATTTCCCCTGATCAAACGCCCCATTAAGAACAAAATGGGGGGGCAGGGGGCTGGAAAGATGGCTCAGCGGTTAAGAGCACACTGACTGCTCTTCTGAAGGTCCTGAGTTCAAATCCCAACAATCATATGGTGGCTCACAACCATCCGTAATGAGATCTGACGCCCTCTTCTGGAGTGTCTGAAAACAACTACAGCATACTCACATGTAATAAATAAATAAATAAATCTTAAAAAAAAAAAAGAACAAAATGGGAACATTCGCAGAAGGACTGCTATTTCTTCTTGGACACCCGATCCTTTTGTCGTTATGTAATTGTTCTCACCTAATCCTGATCATTTTCCTGCCTCTGATGACTACAGTCTGTGAAATCAATAAAGCTTTGGGTCTTTCTTGAATTAATATTAGCACGCCAGTTTTCTCTTCATCTCTTTATTTCTAATAACATATCACTATATTTAAATATAAGACTCACTTGGGTCTTTAATTCTTGTCATCTGTACGATTTATTTTGTTTTGATTTTGTACTGCTAGGGCCAAAAACCAAAGTGTCTCATGCACAGGGTAATCTCTGTCTCTAAGCTACATCTCCAGAACTTGCTCATTTGTTTGTTTACAGTCAAGTCTCATTATATAAACCAGCCTGGCCTGAAGCTCATAATCCTCTTCCTCCTGCTTTGTATGTGCAGCTTACCACAGATGTATGTCTTAGGATCTTGGACATCAAGGTGGCTACTAGTATAACTTGACCTCTATGTTCTACATTTGTTACTGTCTGTTCATGGTTCCTGATCTTTCTCCCAGTTTCCTCTCCACATGTTTTTGATGCTTTAATGAAATATATGATAATTGTGTTTTATGTTTTTTCCTGAGTTATCAACTATGCTTCTTTTTAAGTGTTTTTAGTGTTTGTCCTAGAGTTTGCCATGGCTACTTTCAAACAATATTTTATTACTTCACTGACAGAGAAATAACTTATAAAAAGCCAGTTCTTGTAATTACTTTATATTGCTTTTCACAGCAATGCTACCATTCATTTCATTGTATATAACCATACATAAAATAAATACATGCCAATAAACACATGCATACAAACAATTATACCCACAGTTATTACTATCACTTTGGAAACACTGTTAGCCACCAGCTTAAAAATATGGAAATTGATGCAGAGTTTAGAGTTTGCTAAGCTGGTTTTCTGTCTTGCTTTGAGAATTACAGTTAAGTGATTGGATGAATCTCAGAAGAGACTTTGACCTTTGGATTTTAACATTGTTGAGACTACTATAGACTATAGGGACTTTGCAAATGAAACTAAATATATTTTGCATTGTGCTATGCTTAGGTATGGCTCCACTAACTAATGCTTGAACAAGCATATGGAGGTCAGGGAGTGGAATGTGGTGATTTGTATATGCTAGACCCAGGGAGTGGCAGGATTAGAATGTATGGCCTTGTTGAAGTAGGTGTGTCACTGTGGGTGTGGGCTTAAGACCCTTACCTTAGCTACCTGAAAGCCAGTATTCAGCTAGCAGCCTTCAGATGAAGATGTAAAACTCTCAGCTCTGCCTGCACCATGCCTGCTGGAAGCTGCCATATTCCCGCCTTCATGATATTGGACCAAACCTCTGAACCTGTAAGCCAGCCCTAATTAAATGTTGTCCTTTATATAAAAATATGGAAATGAACATTTTGGGGGCTGAAGAGATGATCAGTGGTTAAGAGCACTGGCTCCACACAAGACCTACATGATGACTCACAACCATATGTACCTGCAGTTCCAGATGATCTGATTTTCTCTTCTTGGTTCTGCAGGCACCAGGACCATATATACTGCACACACACACACACACACACACACACACACACACACAGAGAGAGAGAGAGAGAGAGAGAGAGAGAGAGAGAGAGAGAGAGCCCTCACACACATTAAACAAGATAAAAATAATATTTTACATTAATATTCTTTGATGTCATTCGGTTCCTTTTTTGTGGATCTGAATTTTAGATCTATGCTATTTTTTCTTTTCTCTGAAGAACTTATTTTTTAACACTACTTCCAAAGCTGATCCACTAACAAAGTTATTTTATTATATTATATTATATTATATTATTTTATTTTATATTTTATTTTATTTTATTTTATTTTATTTTATTTTATTTTATTTTATTTTATTTTATTTTATTTTATTTTATTTTATTTTCCTGGGAAAGCCTAGGTCTTGGTGTCCAGGCAAAGCTCTGAGAAAGTGTTTTCTTTTGTGTATGCTCATTAACAACAGAACTGGAAGTTAGTATAGAGGTCTCTTAAGAAACTAAAAATAAAGCAAAGAACCACCATGTGACCCAGCTATACAACTAATCTAAGGCATCACATCACAGACGAATCTTAAAACTCAAAGTCTATTTCAGCACTATTCACAACAGCCACGACAGAGACCCAGCCTAGATGTCTAGCACAGGTAAGTGAATAAAAAAAAGAGATGGTATACACACAGTTGTCTTAGTTGTCTGTTGCGGTAGGAAAATATCCTGACAAAGGAACTTAAGGAAGAAATGGTTTGTTTTAAGCTCAGAGTTTATTCACGTCCTACTTCTTGTGCAGTCTGGGATTCTAGCCCAAGGACTGCTACAGTGGGCAGACCTTCCCACCGTAATCACCCTAAGATAAGAGCCAGAAGTCCATCCCTCAGGTGAGTCTAGATCTCATCAAGTTGGTAATTGAAATTAACCATCACCACAGTAGTTTTATTCAGCCACAAAAATTTTTGAAATCATGTCTGTTATAGGGAAAATAAATAAATACTGGGAGTCATCGTACTAATCAAAGTGAAACAGACTCCAGATGCAAATATCATATGTTCTCTGGTATTTGGAATATAAACTGTATACCCATATGTAGGAAACATGAAAGTGAAAGACAAACCATATGGGGGAAGAAGGAGACTGAAGAGAATGGGGGAAAATGAAGAAGAGCCCATAATGTGGGCTATTATTATAACATATCTATATATATAATAGATATCTAACATATCTATTATAAACGTGTATGTGATATCAAAGCAGAAATGGGATTGTTTTGCAGAAGAAAGGTGACCATGGAAGAGTCGCAGAAGAGGGTAACAGTGCATGTGTGTGAGCCACGGACAACGACACACGTGTAAGAAGCTGCCATTCATAATGAAGCACTTTGTATACTAATTCAAAATCAATATTAATATTTTTTGGGGGGAATAACAGAACATTGGTTATATCTAACTCATTCCCCAACTCCTTTTCAGAGACTGAAGTTTTCTCCAGTCTTTATTGTAAGATAAAGTCTTTATTGTAGATTCTTCAAAAGTATGTGAGGGCCCCTCCTGTGGCTAAGTGACTCTCAGCTTGACTCAGAGCTAAAGCAGACCTTCTGTTACGGCTCAGGTCACCCCGTCTAACGCATGACTTATCCTGGAGGGAAATAAACAAACATTATTTCAGTGGAAAGGGCACTGGCACAGCAGATCCAGGTCTGAACCTTTGAGATTACTCTATTTACTTACAGCAGGATGGGGGATTCTTGGAAAGCTGCCATACTTTAGAGTCCCAGCCCACCATGGGTGACCACCCCCAGGGAACCGCCCCCTTCTGTACACTTAAACACGCCCACGTGCAGCGGAGGCCAGAGGAACCCTGTGGCCTTTGCTGTGGATCTCTGCTTGTTTTGCTTCGATGCCCTCTGGCCTCTGGCAAGGCCTCCATTAGTGACCTCAGAAGTTGTGCTTTGTGATGAGGACATTCATCTCAGGTCTAGAGGACACAGCTTCACCCCGTACCCACAACTGGTGCTCATGTGATCCAGCGAAAGTTCTCAGTGTTTGGCTTTAGCGCCTCACTTCTACTCTTTGGGGCAATTGTCTGCTCTGTGACCTCTCTTCTCTGCCATATTTAAGAAAGTTTTCTTTGTTTTGTTTGATTTTGTTTTTCAGTTTGGCTTGTACTGTGCCTTGTACTTTTATGTTGGAATGAAGACTTCTAAGCTCTTAGTATACTGAGAATTGAAACTAGGTCCCATTCTGAGGGTTATGTGTTGTGTTTATTATTACTGTGATTGTTTATTTTCTTAATTTTCCTTTTAAAATTATTTGCATTAAAGTCTTGATGCTGAAGACACACAAACAACAATTTGTCTGAATTAGGTTCTGAGACCAGATCTCTGTGGCTCACTGAATTGCTATGTGTAGCTGGATTGACATTTAACCAATTTTGTAGTTAATTTATTTTATTATTCAATAGGAGCTGGGAGTTGGAGATGACTCAGTCGGGAAAGTGCTTGAAGCACGAGGATCTGAACCTCAGAGCCCACATATAAGCCACACATGGGGATGCAGTGGTGATCTGAGCACAGAGAGTCAGTTAGTTCTTTAAAGGTGTGATGACTCCCTGGCAATTCCATCTCAGGGAGTCAAGTCGTTCTCTAGAGCCTTTTGATATATTGGTGATCCTGGAATGGAGACACAGGTGGTTCTCTGGGGCATGTTGGCTAGTAAACCTGGCCTAATTGGCTAGATACAAGTCAGTAAGGGACCTCGGCTGAACAAAAATGGACAGAATAAGAGAAACAACAACCAGTGTCACAGTCCATGCAGGGGTAGAGGTACACAGACACTTGTGCATACATATATGACTGCCCAAATGCATGGACATACATAGAGATACACATGTGCCCTCTCAAGCACATTTATACAAATATCCCAGAGGATTCCCCTGCATACAATAAAGACACATGCTCCACTATGTTCATAGCAGCCTTGTTTATAATAGCCAGAAGTTGGAAGGAGCCCAGATTTCCCTCAAAGGAGGAATGGATACAGAAAATGTGGTATATATATATATATATATATATATATATATATATATATATACATACACAATGGAATACTACTCAGCAATTAAAAATAATGAATTCATGCAATTTGTAGGCAAATGGTTAGATCTGGAAAATATCATCCTAAGCAAGTTAACCCAATCACAAAAGAATACACATGAAATGCAATCACTGATAAGTGGATATTAATGAGCCCAGAAGCCCTAAATACTCAAGGCACAATTAGCAAGTCAAATGATTCCCAAGAAGAAGAAAGGAGAGGACCCTGGGCCTGAAAAGATTGGATCCAGTTTTGTAGGAGAGTACCAGAACAGAGAAATGGTGTGGGGGTGATTGGGGAATAGTTGAGGGGGAGAGGACTTATGGGATGTATGGTGGGGGGGGGGAACTGGGAAAGGGGAAAGCCTTTGGAATGTAAACAAAGAATATAGAATAAAAAATAAAAAAAAAGAAACTACAAAATAATAAAACTCCTGTAAAATGGTCAATTTGTATATTTATTTTTATAATCATTATGCTTTAAATGTCAAAATGCAAGGTATTTGTTTTAGCTTTCAAAAGGAAAAGACAAGGGAAATAAAGACAAACTTCGTACCAATTGTATGTACAATAATTCTCAGAATTAACATTTATTAAGTATATTAGATTTAATAACTTATACAAAGACAAAATGAGCAAATATATTTCTACTTTATCTAGTTCACTGTAGTGAAATATACTTTAAAATATGGAATTCATATTTTCATTCTTAACTCAAACTTGTTTTTATATCTTCTTTTCTTGCTATCATTGAAATTTTGAGATGAAAAAATGCCAGCTTGAATATAGATTTTCTTTCTTATTACATATCTTCTTGTCTGAGCTAGTTAGGTTTATCAACTTGATACAAAATAAGAATTACTTACAAAGAGGACACCTCAATTGAGGGGTTGCCTCTATTGGATTAGCCTTTGAGCATGTCTGCAGGGTGTTTTCGTGATTGATGTAAGATACAAGAAGGTCCAGCCGACTGGGGCTAGTGCCATTCCTGGTCACATGATTCTAGGTGGTATAAGTAAGCATCCTGTGCAAGGCCAACAGAGCAAGCTGTAACAGCACTCCTCCATAGTCTCTGCTTCAGTTCCTGCCTCTAGGTTCAGGCCCTGATTTCTTGCTTATTTCCCTCAGTGATGGACTGTCACCTGAAAGTGGAAGCTGAAATAAACCGTCCCCTCCCCAAGTTGCCTTTGATCATTGTTTTATCCCAGCAAGAGAAAACAAACTATAACACTGTCCCATTGTTACCCTCGGTGTACACAGCTGTTCCAGATAGCCTCTTCAGAGGCTTATGCATGAGGAAGTTTTGTCAAGCCACGTGGAGGAAACAGCCAGTTAAACCTGGAGTTGTGAACATCGCTGACCAGTCTACCTAAATCTGATGACAGATTAAATAGCCTATGAGAGAAAAATAACCAAATTATAGGACAAATATGACATAAGCGATGAGGGGCGGGGGTGGGGGTGGGGGTGGGGATAGGCGGGAGGGAAGAGAGAGAGAGAGAGAGAGAGAGAGAGAGAGAGAGAGAGAGACCATTGCATTGAAACTAGGGCCTTATGTATGAAAGAAGCATACAAAAACCCAGAGTTCTTCAGAGAAATTCAACATAGAAACAGTGAGCCCCAATTCACAAAATAAGTCTGGGAATTGAAAGCGTCACTTAGCTACAACAAGCATATACCCAAAATAATAGATGAAAAACCTATTGTTGTAGAAATTAGCCCAGAAGTTTGTAATTTGTGTGGTGAAGGCTATTCAAATATCTTGATTCCTCCTGATAGCTCCCCAGTCTCTACATTAAGTCTAAATAGATATACATAGGCCATCAGATTTCAGAGGCAAAGAAACATGTAAGAGTGGGTAAAGTGCCTGCCATGGAAGCCAAGAGACCTGGGTTTGAATCCCCAGAACCCACCATAAAAGTTAGGAACATAATGTGAGCACCTGCAATCCAGTGCTCCTACAGTAAGACAGGAAGCAGAGACAGGGGCATTCCCAAGAAGCTCAAGGGCCAGTGAGCCTGAGGTACATATCTGAAAGAGCCCCTACCTCAAATCAGGAGGAATCAGTGCTTTAGATTGTCCTCTGAACAAATGCACTGACGTTCAAACACACACACACACACACACACACACACACACACTACACATACACACACACAAGAATGACGGAGGAGAAGCACAGAAACACCAATGGATTGCTTGTATCACATATACAAGTTTCTGGGTTCCATCATTTTCAAAAATTAAAATAAATTAGAAAAAATTATGAAGAAAATGTTCAGATTTCTTTTCAGTACAATTGATCTTAGAAGCACACAGTGTACTGCATTTTAATAGAATTTCAATACAACAGAGAAAGTCTTATTTAGATATTTTAAATATAAGGATGCATTATTTCAAAAATATTATACACAGTAAGAACGGGAAAGTTGCTTCAGAATTAACAGGCTGATAGGGATTTGGCATTGTCTGTTAAAATGGCAGGTGTGAGCCTGTGCCTTGTTGACTCAGTTTCTTGTAAAGAAAATTCCATAGAGCCCATCATATCTTTGCAGCAAGGAGACAAGTGGAAATACAGTAATATTCTTGTTTTTGTAGATGGATTCTGAGTATGAATTCAACATTTGCCGATAGATGACAAATTGCTTGTGTCTGTAAATAAGTAAGGTAGGATTTATAACAGGAAAATTAATTAGCGTTACACTCGGGGAAACCTCGAAAAAAAATAAAGCTACTGATTTGTAAAATTATGGTTCCGAAGCACACAAGCAATAGGATTCAATTATGTAGGATTGAAAGCATGCAGCTCACTCCCTGGGTAGCTAAACAAACAGAGGTAAACTATGGCCACTCCACGACATGGATAGTAACAAAAACAAACCGCTTTCTGTCTCTATTGGGCAGCAAGGAAACTCTGATCTTAACCATCATCAATCAATAGTTTAAAAGTATTTGTAATTTTTATTTCTCCAATGAGTTGATGGAGAGGTAGGAATTTGTTCTATTTGTGTTATTTCTGTTTGGGGTTTTGTTTTCTTTTTGTTTGTTTTTGTTTCTGTTTTTTAATCTAGTCCTGGTCCGTCTTGCCTGGCCTCAAACTTTCTGTGTAGTTTGATCTTGCCTTCACCTTGGGAATGCTGTGAAGAAAGCTGTACCACCACATAGGGCTTTTACAGTGCTAGGTATCAACGCCGGGCTTTCCTGTTTGCTAGGTAAGTACTCCACCACCCAAACTGCACCTCAACGCCCTGAAAATCTATAATAAAGAATTTTAAGAAGAAAATATGTTTAGCCAGTTTTTAAAAGATACCGTTTCTAAAAGGAAATGGTCAAATCTTGCAGGAACGTCACTGCTCTCCTGTGTGAATACAGCAGCAACCTTGAGGTGGCATTCAGCCGTAACTATATTTGCTGAGTATTAGTACTTTTTATATGAAACTTTAAATTAAGAAACATAGTTAAGTAAATTTAAATACATCACTCAGAGTTATAGTCCGAATTGGAACAACCACTAACATTGGTATTTATAGTCTGTCCTCCAGGGGAGGGGTACACTGTAATAATGTTACCCAAAGAGGTCTCTCAAACAGACTTGACCTTAAAATCAATCTCCCTGTATTGGTTACCTTTTGGTCAACATGACGCATCTTGAAAGAAGGAATCTTAACTTGGAAAATGCCTCCACCTAATTAGCCTGTAAGCTAGTCTACAGGGCATTTTTCTGGATTAATAATTAACCAGCAGCAGTGCACAGAGCATGGTGGGCAGTGCCACCCCTTGAAATATGGTTTTGTAAGAAAACAAGTTGTGTGAGCCATGAAAGACAGCATGCCACTAAGAATTGTGCCTCTGTTCTCTGTTTCAGTTTGGGCCCTGTTTTCCCTTCATAATGGACTACAACTATAAAATGAAATCAACCTTTTCCTCTCCAAGTTGCTTTTGGTCTTTAGTCTTCATGGTCCTTATCACAGCAATACAAAGCAAACTAATATTATACTTCCAGAATGATGATGATGATGATGATGATGATGATGATGATGATGATGATGTCGATGATAATGATTATAAATTTAAGACCCACCCACCCCCTCTAAATAAATAAGTTAGTCAAACAAAGTTCTCAGTCATGTATAAAGCCCAAAAAGAAATGGTAGGTAGGTGTCAGTACAACCATTACAGGTGACTCAGGTCATTGGAAGGCCTTTAAATACCATCAATATGCCCATAATATGCAGAAAACTGGATCCACTCCTAGACTTGTAGAAGTTCACATAGAAATGCCCAGTGATCCAGTTTTACCTTCACATGGCTATCTGACAGGAAGGTTAAAATTGGTATAGCCAGAAAGATGCTGTACCTCACCACCGTGAGAAACAATAAACCCAACCTTTCAAACAGCAGAACTAACAGATGATAAGCCAAAGATTCACAACGACTGGACCAAATCCCTAGCCATCTGTGTGCCTGAGAAAAAAGAGTCTTTTCGTACCCCAACTTCCTCACTTGTGAGCCTAGAGTTGACTGATTGTGTCCAAGTATGCCCATACAAGTGCGAGCCAGAGGTCCACCTGAGACGTCTTTGCGCGGGTGCTCTTCAGCCTAGTTTTTGAGACAAGGTCTCTCCCTTTGACTTGGAGTTCACAATTCAGCTAGCCTGGCTAGTCAAGGAGCCCCAGAGATCTTCCTGTCTCCACCTCCCCTGTGTGGAGATTTCAACTTTCTCACGACTTCTAGGATAGAACTCATAGCCTTGTGTGTGCATATCAAGCGCCTGAATGACTGAGACATCTCCCCAGCCCTGGTGAGGATCCCATGAGCAGATGTGCACAGCAGTGGCAACTCTTACAGTAAGCACAGGAGGGCTATGCAGTTCCCGTGTGTTCGTTCCTAGCATCCTGCCTTACTAAGGCAGGCACTTAGGACCCACTATTGATTCCTTTCTTCATTTCTCCATGCTTCTGCACTAGAAAGGGAGTGGACTCAGGCTTTGCCCTAAGACTCTCAGATGCATCTATCTGCCCATGCAAAGGGTCACATTGGTTATTGATTTGTCAACTGCCCTATGTTTCCAAAAGTCTGCATAGTTCATGGACTAAATTAATCCAGTTTAACACCTTTGATTAAATGCTTTATAAAGAACAACAAAAAAGGTTATTTTCAATTAGGTTCATAGACTATCATCACAATTATTACAGGCTTGAAGCTTATTCAGCACAGACTCCTGCCAGGCTCCTGGTCACCGACCTCAATTTCCTTCTGACTCAAAACATCTACAACAACTGGCTATCACACCGCTTGCTTCTGAGCTGAAAGTCAGTACTGACCAGGATAGCTGATTAATGTGAGCTAAAAGCTAGCCAAGCACAGGGTGAATGGACAGCCCTGTTCCTGTGGCTAAGGAACACCTGTGAATGTTCTCAAATGCACCAGACCTCATTAGCAGACTTTGGTTTTCCTCTTTCTGAATTAAGAATTCCTATGACCTGGTTAAGCAAATACTCAGTGGAAGGATAGCCTGTATTTCCTGATGAAGCACAGGGGGAAAGAATACGAACCTTGTCTCTATGACTAATGCAGAGTCTAATCATTCATCCTGCCCCACAGCCCACACTGGGCTGAGAAAGCCAGGGCCTGTCTGCCAGGTAGAAAGGTTTAATGTCCCTCTTGAGGAGAAATTAACTGCTAAACCAGACCAAGGTGAAGCAGAGTTCTGTCTTCTGTCCTCAATGCAGCCGTTTTTCTCTTTTAAAATCACTCTTCCGTTCAAGCAGAAAGAAAAATTGGACCTTTGCCTTGAGCAAATTTCACATCCAAGACTCAATTCTGGGAGCTTACAGAGGTGAGGTGCTTTTGTAAGGGCTCCCAGATCAGTAAAGGACAGAAAGGAGTGAGAAAGTTATCCTCTCTTGAAAGTCCACATCACCCCTTCCTGGTGTTTGGAGATGGGGGTAGGGCAGGAGGGCTGTGTTTGCTCATTCAGAAAAACCTTGCTGGACTAGTTAACACCCTCCAAACAACTCAAAGTCAGCAAACCAAAACAGACTCTGGCATCCCCAGACTGGCATGTCTTCTCCATCTATCCTGGAATACAAGGTAGGACCAGCTGGACTAAACTGTTCCTCTTAGAGGTACAGTCAGCCAGCTCAGAGTCAGTCCTCTTCTGCTCTAGGGACCTGTGCCTTCATCAAAGTAGAAATGCATAGTCATTTAACAGCAAGCAAAGAGGAAACAAGATATACTAGACCAGTAGTTCTTACCATAACAAATGCTGTGACCCCACAACCATAAATTTATAAATTTATTTTCACTGCTACTTCATAACTGTAATTTTGCTATTGTTATAAATCATAAGGTAAATACCTGTTTTCTAATGGTATTAGATGACACTGTAAAAGGGTCATTTGACCCTGAAAGGGATCTTGACCCACAGGTTGAGAGCCATTATAATAGACAGTGCTCTAGAGAAAACCAATTGGATAGAGCTGGGGCTATATCTCAGATGGTGGAATGCTTTCCTAGCATATACAGAACCCTGAGATCAAGCTCAGCCACATAAATCATATATGATTGCATACTCTTCTAATCCCAGCCCTGAGAGGGATGCAGGTAGGAGGACTGAAAGTTTAATGGTATCTTCAGTTACATTGCTAGTTCCAGAACACTCTGTGCTACATGAGACTATATCTCAAGAAGCAATGAAATAGAGACAAAATTAATTGTGTTCTCTTATAACCACCAATCAGTTCCTGGAACTGGAGGCCGCCAGAAGAACACAGTAAGGGTAAAGAAGGAAGTTAAAGACCCCGTAGGGCTGAGTTCTCCTATCTCACTAAAGCCGACGACCTATGAAACAGAAGCTTAAGGGTTCTTAGGAGAGTCGGTTGTGTTGGATGTCTGTTTGCTGGTGCAAACACATGAAGGAGTGCTTTCCTGAAGTGGACACATGTGAAAGACTAAGGCAGACTCATGAAGGAATGTTTCACTGAAGCAGACACAGGAGAGAGGATGTTCTGCTAAAGCAAGCGTGTGAAAGGACACGTGATGAAGGATTCTTTGCTAACGACACACGTGCATCGGTCTGCCTCACATTGTCAAGTTGAGCTCCATTGGGGGGGGACTCTATGAACATGCTAAGGAAAAACATGTGGAGGACACACGATGCTTAGCAGGTACAAATAGGAGTCCACGGAGTGACTGAGATGGAGCTTGGCTTACTGGTACAGCTGGCTGTGCACGGCTTACGGGTCTCACATCTTTGTGATTCTCTCTTCTCTTCCCTGAGAGAGGCACCGCTGAGAACTTCTCCTACCCCTCCTGGTCTCTCCTGCTGACTCAAGCTGAGGCTGAGGCCTGCCTGTGTCTGCTAGATCATGTCACCCCTGTTGTAAACCCGACTCTACTAAACTGGACTGCTGGTGCATCCATGAATTGTTTACAAGTAGATGGAGCCACTGCTGCCTGCTAACCTGTGAGCTGAACTGCCAATTTCCAGATAGCCCAGACAGGAGTTGCTCCTAAGAACCTTTCTAAATAAGTCCACTTCCCTGTATCCTTTTTTCCCACTACTTCTGGTGAGTAGTGGGCTATAAGGGAGGTTAAAATGTTTTTAAAAATCATTTAAAATAGGATTTGAAAAAAACTAAAGTTACAGATCTAAGACCTAGAACTCACTCTGTAGCTCAGATGGGCCCCAAAGTTGTAGTCCTCCTGTACTAAGTTCTCAAGTAAAGCTGGGACTATAGGCCTGTGCCACCAGGCCCAACACTCTTAAAAGACCTTTTTTAAAAAAATTTTTATTATTTAGTTATTAAGATTTGGAAATGACACACATGCCTGGTTTCTATGGTCACCCTACCTCCAAACAATGAAAAGGCTATTTTAGACTTACTTTATGAATTAACTTTATTTTTCTATCTCACAGCTTATTTTCTGTATCTTAATGCTTTTCTATATCACGTTTAACATCTTTAAATGCTGTATAATGTAAAATGAAATAAACTAGATATCTGAAAAATAAACAAATATCATTTTGGTTAAGGCTCTGGATAATACTTTTCTGGTTTTCTTCTTATGTAATAATACTGCCAGACAGGTTTTTTTCTTAAAGCTGACTTAAGTTTGTTATACTGTTGTCTAATTCCATTTCTTATTTATTGATTGTTGGTTATATTTTACCATATGCACACCCATTGGTGTGTGTGTGTGTGTGTGTGTGTGTGTGTACACATATGTGCATGTTTAGAGTGTCACAGATGTGCCTCTCTATACCTAAGCATTACTTTTCATGTGGGTGCCAAGGATTCAACTCTGATCTTCCTCCTTGCAAACAAGCATTTCCTCATCCGAGTCCTCGACTCAGTGTACAGTTCTTTATTTATTACTTAGACAGTAGAAGACAGTAACTGGCCACTTACTGCTCAGGAGTCAAAGACATGACCACAGATTTCCCGTTCAGTGGCTCTCTAGTGATAAAGTGAACAGACCCCTTTCATCTTTTAAGCTCAAGGCCAATTTTCTGTCCTCTTCTGAGTCATTATCCGGACACTTTCCTAGTTGCTACAGTGTTATCTTTAGCCCAGCACCTGCTCTAATTTCAGGCATCACTGGGGAAAAGCTGTCTTGCTGCAGGGTATGCCAGCAAAGACGAAGTATTGTTCTCCTGTCACAGGTCTCAGGAGACCCTTTTCTCTGCTCACTGCAGAAGACCTGTGTTTTAGTTAGGGTTTCATTGCTGTGAAGAGACTCCATGACCAAGGCAACGCTTACAAATTAGAACTCGGCTGGCTTACAGTGTCAGAGGTTCAGTTCATTTTCATCATGACAGGAAGCATGGGAGTGTGCAGGCAGATGTGGTGCTGGAGGAGCCGAGAGTTCAACATCTTGCTCCAAATACAGCAGAAGGAGACCGTCTTCTGTAGGCAGCAAAGAGGAGGGTCTGAATCACACTGGCCAGATTTGACCATATGTACGTGACTTCAAAGTCCTGTCTCCAACAGTGACATACTTCCTCTAACAAGGCTATATCTCCTCCAATTTGGCCATACTGGCTAACAGTGCCACTTCCCATGGGCACTCTTCAAACCCATATTCAATTGAAGCTCAATTCCCATATTCAAACCATCAGAACCTGCTTCCAGGTGACATGAACACTGAGCCTAAGAGTAACTCACTGCTTTCATAGGTGCAATGTTGCTGTTTGTGACACCATGCAAAACACGTGGAACACACCCATGACAGATTGATAGTAGGGGTTTCTCCAGAAGATGGGCTATATTTGTTTGGTAATTTCTAGGTTTTTCAACACCATGAGAACTTCTTTCCTACCCTTATCCCCTCAGCGTCATCATTTAAAGCACAGCCATGGCAACTGCATCCTTACAGAAGATGTGTCATAATACACTGTGATAAAGTATATGATGGATTCACAGAACTGCAGAAGACACAACACAGGCCTCTCAATAGGCATTTATCAAAATACAAGAAGAAACTGAAAAATAGCCTCAGTGTGCATCACCCACATGCCCTTGAATTTCTTGGGAGAAATAGTACCTTGGGTCAGCCTGCATCTGTACACAACACCAGGCTCACAAATGCTTTCCCAAGTGTTCAGATGAACCAGAGATCTGCTGAATATTCTCTCTCTCTCTCTCTCTCTCTCTCTCTCTCTCTCTCTCTCTCTCTCTCTCTCTCAGTAGGGCATGGGCATGCACTTACACATGTGTCTCTGTCTCTGTCTCTCTCTCTCTGGGGTGGGGCATGTGCATGCACTTATATGTGTGTGAAGGCCAGAGGTTGAGCTCAGATGTATTCTTTTATTTCTCTCTACCTTCTTTTCTGAAAGATGATCTCTCCCTCAACTTAGAGTTTAGTCATTAAGCTGAGCTGGCTGAACAGTGAAACCCCAGAATCTGCTCACCTCTGTGTTTTGAGTACTGGCACATGCCACCATGCCAGGATTTTACATAGGTGCTAAGATTTGAACTCAGATCCTTGTGCTTGCTCAGCAAGCACTTTGGCGCAATGAGCCATCTCTCCCGCCCCTGGTGGTTCAACCTTCTATAAGATGCACAATAATTCCTTCATAGGAGACTTCCCTTTTCCAGAACAATTATGTGGTTGCTTTTCTTTTCCTTGACCTGATTTCCCAGTCTTCTGTCTCATGCTAGAAAATGCTCAAACCAAGATGCAGGAACTGCCACCTGTTACTAAGGAACACTTCTAGTTAAAAAGAGCCTGATGTGTAAGTTGGGTTCATCTTCAAATGTTGAGGACATTTATATCTTCTTAGCAAGAGAGCTAGATCACCAACCTTGGCTCATTTACAATATTTTAAATAAGACAATGCATGAGGGGATTTATGAAGAGTAATATAGCTATAGCACTGGAAACCCAAGCTTCAGGTCCAAGGGAAGGTAACACCTTTCATCGGGTTCTATGAGAAGCACTGTCAGTGGAAAAGCAGTTAGCATGGCAGCACGACATTACCTCCACCAGAGCTGAGCTGGGACTGCAGTGGTAGCATAGGAACCCATGTTAGAAAAGCAAATAACACTGGATAAGATACACTCATCTGAGAAGATGGTGCAGTGATACTGCTCCCCACAAGCAGAAGGGAAACACCCTGTTCACAAAGGACAAAGAGAGCTCACATTTTAAACCATGTTTCAGGACATCTGAACACCTGTCCCCATGCATTCCATTGTCTCTGGTAGGTCATCAGACCGATGAAGAAAAACAGTTCCACTTTATAAATAGAAAAAAAAAAACATAGCAAATGTATTTTGCCTAAAGGAAAATATTAATGAGATAAATAAATCCATGCTCCAAGAAGGTGTCATCTGAAATATGTTCATCACTGTCATTCTGAGTCACTCTTTCTTGAACGATTCCCTAGTTCTAAACACTGGAGGCTAGTGCTAAATTGATTTTAGAAAGGATACCTTCTTACTTGAGGTCTGTATTTCTAAGGAAGAGGCAGGGAGAATTTTCCCTGTTTCTGCTCCCTATGAAAGACATACTGAGAATTACCTTCTGAATGTATTTTATTTGAGCTGCAAGCACCCTGTGCCCCGCCCCCAGGGCTGGAGATGGGTCCCAGAACCTTGGCATGCTAGGCAAACACAAGCGCTGAGCTGCGACCGATCCTCAAGAGGGGCTTCTCTCGGGCTGTGGATATACACTAGTGGTAAAGTGCTTACCAAACAATCATGAAGAACTGAGTTTGATTTCCCACATCTACATTTTTAAAAGAAAAAAAGCAGGATTGGTTAAAAATACAAAAACAAACAAAGCAAAAGAAAAAGAGATAAACACTTCTCTTTTCTTTTTTCTTTTTAAAAAGAATTTTATTATTACAGTTTGGGACCTGAGAAGTCAACCATATCAGTATAGATGTGTTCTGTTGCTTGTTCTCCTCCTGTCTGACAGACTTAGCTACATTCTACCTCTGTACTTCTATGATTGAGGAAAGGAGAAAGAACCAGTGCTCTGGTATTTCCTCTCAGAAGGACAGGGCTCATATATCTGTCTTTTATGCAGGTCTTTCACTTCTTTTTTTTCTGATTTTTTTTTATTTTCTATATTCTTTGTTTACATTCCAAAGGCTTTCCCCTTTCCCAGTTCCCCCCTCACCATATGTCCCATAAGTCTTCTCCCCCCACCCCCACCCCCACCCCCACCCCCCACTCTCCCAGCCCCCCAGCTTCCCACCCCCTGCCTATTCCCCAATCACCCCCTCCCATTTCTCTGTTCTGGTACTCTCCTACAAAACTGGATCTAGTCTTTTCAGGACCAGGGTCCTCTCCTTCCTTCTTCTTGGGAATCTTTTGATTTGCTAATTGTGCTTTGAGTATTCAGAGCTTTGGGGCTCATTAATATCCACTTATCAGTGATTGCATTTCATGAGTATTCTTTTGTGATTGGGTTAATTCACTTAGGATGATATTTTCCAGATCCAACCATTTGCCTACAAATTGCATGAATTTATTATTTTTAATTGCTGAGTAGTATTCCATTGTATAAATATACCACATTTTCTGTACCCATTTCTCCTTTGAGGGACATCTGGGCTCCAAAGAACCAAATAACCCTATTAAAAAATGAGGTACAGAGCTCAACAAAGAATTTTCACCAGAAGAAATTCAGATGGCTGAGAAGCACCTTAAGAGATGTTCAACATCATTAGTCATCAGGGAAATGCAAATCAAAACAACTCCGAGATTCCACCTCACACCAGTCAGAATGGCTAAGATTAAAAACTCAAGAGACAGCAGATGCTGGAGAGGATGTTTGTTGGTGGGATTGCAAGATGGTACAACCGCTCTGGAAATCAGTCTGGCGGTTCCTCAGAAAATTGGGCATGACACTTCCAGAGGACCCTGTCATACCACTCCTGGGCATATACCCAGAGGATTCCCCTGCATACAATAAAGACACATGCTCCACTATGTTCATAGCAGCCTTATTTATAATAGCCAGAAGTTGGAGATAAACACTTCTAAGGCTGCAGTGGGGAAGTAGGGACAGACAGACAGATCCTTGGAATTCACTGGTCAGTCAGCCTAGCCAACTTCATAAATTCCAGGTTCCAGTGAGAGACTGTGTTTCAGTGATCAAGGTTGAAGCCTCCTGAAAGCAGACTAGGCTATCCTCTGGCCACCACACACATGTGCTTGTGCATGTGTGCAGAGGCGGGGTATACACACACACACACACACACACACACACACACACACACACTGCAATCAACCTCACACACGTATGAGCTAGTGTTCTGAATTGCCTCAGAACCCACACAGTCTTAGATAAATAGTACTATTGGTGAAACAAATGAGATTATGTCCTGAAGTGTAGGATCCACAGAGCAAGATGTTTCAATAATCTCTGGAAACATTTTGTACAATAATGGAAATATTCCTCCTACATAGTTAGTGACCACCTATCACTCTACATTCAAATTGCCAGTATTTGATTTTCAAATGGTTGTCATTGAAGTTATAGGACAATACACATCTTGTCTGTCTTAAAGTGAGCAAAAATTTGACTGTGGCTTTTGCCTGATCCGGGTCAGCAGCATGAGTGTGGAAAGTGTGGGACTAAAGAGCTTCAGGAGCTGCTATCCAAGGTAGCAAGACCGTGTCTTAGATGAAAGGGATTCTCATCCAGCTGTGTTTTGATGGGCAATCCTAAAGGAAAGACAATGTCTCCAACCATTGCAGATACCTACTGAGTACCACAGCTCTCTGCAGAATGTGTGTCTGCTTATAATCAGAGCTAATTAAATGGCCTGTCCTTTGCACTTAAAAGTGATAACTGTGAAACTATGAAATAAGAGAGCACATGTCTTTAATCAATATATTCAGTTATATTTTAGATGTATTTTAGGAGTCACCTTTTCTTGTGAGTGTGTATGTGTAATTATTATGTGTTATATATGACACATACATACACACATTCACAGGTTGAAATCTGCCATCTTCCTCAATCAGTTTCCATGTTTTGTTTGGTGTGCTTCTTTGTTGAGACAGGGTCTTTCACTGAACCTGGAGCTCATCAACTTTACTAGGTACTAGCTAGGATCCCAAGCATTCTCCTAGTTCCCAGCACTGGAATTAGGGAGCTTTTATATGGATGCTGGAGATCTGAATCCAGGCCCTCAAAATGGGCAACAAGAACTTTGCCAGAGAAACCATGTCTGCAACTCCTAGCATGCTTTCATTGTCTTGCTCACAGGGACCCACCAGGAAAGCAGAGAAACCGTTCCCTCTTTTTCTCTCACTGCCCGAACAAGTATCTTCCCTGGGGAAGGAGGCATGGACCAGGAGATATTTCTTCCCTAGGTCCTCTGTGTATCTTTCCCCAGAAGATTTCAAAACTTTGTAAGTAAAATCCCACACTGCTCAAGAATAGAACCATCTCTACCTGCACTATAAATAATTTTCTCTGTGGGGAGTCGGATTTTGTTTTCAATATGAGTGAGCTAAGCAGCACTCAGAGACAGACAAGCCTGCCTGGGAGAGGAAGAGTCTGTGGCATTTGTCAATTATATTTAGTTTTCTAAAATGATCATAATCTTAGTTTACACCGATGCTGCATGAATAATTGTTACAATTCCCAGAAGTTTATTCTCAAGATCCATTTAGACCTGAGAACGCCCAAGTCTCATTTTTTAACATAATTTAAAATTCACATGGATGATTGGGGAAGTGGAAGTTTTCTTCTTTCCCCTCTTCTCCCTCTTTATCTCTCTCCCTTTCCCTTTCTCCCTCCTTCTCTCCCTCTTTTACTCTCTGTCCCTCTTTTCCTCTCTCTATCCTTTCCTCCCTTGGTTTGTCTCTTGGGCTTATATAGTCATGGGGTACTCTGTGTCTTTCTCAAAGCTTGATAATCAAATTTATAGTACCACAATACATTTTTTTTAGTTCTTAAGAAAAAATTGGGAGACCACATAGTTGATAAGTGCACACATGTTCACTAATGAAAGGGCAGTGCAGGCTGGGAGCTGTGTCTGATGTTAAACTGCTACCACTAACTGACCTAGCTAGCCAGACTTACTCCACAGGTAACTCCAGACCCATATCACCTTGCTCAGCAGTTCCAGAAAAGAGGCACCAAAATTTGTTGAATAACAAACAGAAAGAACAAAAGAAGGAAAGAAAGAATAAAGCTTTCTACTAATCAAGCATGACTGCAATTATAGACACATACCTGCAATTACAGACAGAAGCCCAACTATTAGAAGATGAGAATAATTTCTAAATACATGGTGAGCACTGAGCTCAAGACTAGCTTGAGGCACATAAAACTCTACCTCAAAAACAAAACAAACAAACAAAAAACACTTTATAATCACTGGACCACTACAAGCTAGTTTGCCATTTAGTCATCTCTTTAATTAGCCATTCTAGCTATAGGACTTTCTAGGTGTCTAAACTATTGAGCAACCCAACCAAACCTTAGTGATGATAACCAAGGGACACGTTTGACACATCTCAAGTTCTGCAAGACAGAACTTCCAGAGTAGTGAGGCCCAGAGACACTCAGGAGGATGGAGCCGTAACAGTTGGGGTTAGAGAAACACCTACTTAGGCTTCTCTCTTTTGTCCCCTCCTGCTGCCATGTTAGATGTCCTGAGAGATGGAACTGGTCAGTTAGAGTCCCGATACACTCCTTCTTTGTCTATGCATCTTTCTGGGGTCTGTCTCTGATCAGCTAGGTTCAGGGGAGCAGATCCTCCAACTTCAGCAACAATGTCCCCAAAGCCTGCATCCCAAAGACTTGAGGACCAAGGCAGAATCCAGGAACCTTCTCTTCGTGCTCAATTATTAGAAGTGAAACCCTAAGTTCAAGACACAGCAGAAGGGAATCTTTTGAGTAAAGACGTATAAAGAACCTGTTTACAATTAGGAAGCTCCATGGCCAGTCTGAGGGGCCCAATGACAACAAGACACATCATCTCTAGGTGTGGAGAGGTGACACACTCCCGCTGTCACCTCATGTTGAGTATCCCCTGATAAAAGGCCCTGGTCCAGCTCCCTCAACCCCTTCCCCCTCCCACCTCCACCTTGAGGCAGCTTCTGTATTCCCTTCTTCTCCCTGAATAAACCTCCACGTGAGACCTGCTAGATATTGTAACTTTTGAGATTACATGGCACAGATGCAACAGAACCTCCAGCTATCATTTAAAACGACCACAGTGGTTATTTTACACACATGTCAACTCCTCATTATCACAAGAACCAGGTGGGTTTTACCTAGCATGGGGGCAGATGTACTTGTATCTTCCTTCAAAAAAAGGTAAGATTTAGTACAGAAAAGGTACAGGTAGAGGGCCCGTTCCCATCAGGAATGAGGCCCTAGGCTCCCAGCATTAGGAAAAAATAGAAAAGTGTTTCATCTTACAACACATCCAGCATCATTTTATCCTTTATTATGTGATCAAACTATTCCAGTGTGAATTCTTAGTGAGGAACTACAGGTAATAATTAAACATGTACCTATGGCGGTAAGAAGGACACGTCAGGTCTGAGTCCGGCTTGGATCTGTTTGCAGGATCTACTTGCCACTGAAAATATTCCTCTGCATACCATGTCTTGGAAAAGACAAAGGTGAGTGCCTGAAGCAATTAACAGTCACAGTCTTAAATATTAGTAAAATTCGCACTAGTCGTAATTAAACATGCTCCCTGAGCCTCTCAGGAAATTGCTGCCACCAAAGCACAGAGAATCTTGTCTGGATAGTTTGACTTTGAAACCAAATCTCATTTGAAGTCAATGAGAATGAGAATAATTATTAATTCAAACCCAATAAGTAATGATTAATTTTTCTTTCTTGTTTATGCCTCATGAAATATTTCTGCAATCAGCCAAGGTGCCATTGCCTGGGTTAATTTAAGATGTTTGCTTGGTATTCGACAGGAGTTAACACTGGGTAAAAACTCACAGCTTTGTAATTACCAAACTTCATTCTGTTCAGTACAAGTTAGGCTTTCATCAATTTAGAAACAGCCTTCTTTTAGAATAATAATGGAAATATTGCTTAGACTGAGCATATCCCCAAAGACCCAAAGCTGGTGCTTGAGCCTTTTCATGCTTCTCCCAGAGAGGAAGTTAGCAAATCACCTGCAGGGACTTAAAACTGAGTACTTTAATGGACTAACAAGACAAGACAGGAAGCTTGGAGAGTTAAGACCTGCCCAACAACAAAAGGAATTTAGAGAAAGCCAAATGTGTCTACTCCTCCCTAAGGATTTAGGGACCTTTGATAGTTATGGGTGAGGAAAGACATTTTCACTGAGAGTGTAGTACAGTAAGTTGGTCATGCTACTGTAAAAAAGTCTCTCACCCATACTCTTGAAAGTATGGAAAAACTCCAGAGTTGACGCAAACTCATTGGAATACACACACACACACACACACACACACACACACACCGGGAAAGCAGAAGAGGAACTAGCTGGGAAGAGGAAAGATGTTGGCAATATGAGGAGGAGAATGAAAGAGGTTGATGATGAGGTCACTTTGATCACTCTGAAACCTCAGTGTGTATAGTTAATACATGCTAATGAATAAGAAAACAGTCAAGGGCACACACATGCAGAAGATTGGTTGTTTTTTATTATTCTATATTCTTTGTTTACATTCCAAAGGCTTTCCCCTTTCCCAGTCCACCCCACCCCCGCCAACATATGTCCCATAAGTCCTCTCCCCCTGCCCCACCCCTGACTATTCCCCCATCACTCACTCCCCACACCATTTGTCTGTTCTGTTACTCTCCTACAAAATTGGATCCAATCTTTTCAGGCCCAGGGTCCTCTCCTTTCTTCTTCTTGGGAATCATTTGACTTGCTAATTGTGCCTTGAGTATTCAGAGCTCCTGGGCTCATTAATATCCACTTATCAGTGATTGCATTTCATGTGTATTCTTTTGTGATTGGGTTAACTCACTTAGGATGATATTTTGCAGATCTAACCATTTGCCTACAAATTGCATGAATTCATTATTTTTAATTGCTGAGTAGTATTCCAACCGGAATCCGACAGAGGGCTAATATCCAATATATACAAAGAACTCAAGAAGTTAGACCCCAAAGAACCAAATAACCGTATTAAAAAATGACCTTGGCGTAACTCTAACCAAACAAGCGAAAGATCTGTATGACAGGAACTTCAAGTCCTTGAAGAAAGAAATCGAAGAAGACCTCAGAAGATGGAAAAATATTTCTTGCTCCTGGATTGGCAGGATCAATATAGTAAAAATGGCCATCTTGCCAAAAGCAATCTACAGATTCAATGCAATCCCCATCAAAATCCCAAATCAATTCTTCATAGATCTAGAAAGAGCAATTCTCAAATTCATCTGGAACAACAAAAAACCCAGGATAGCTAAAACTATTCTCAACAATAAAAGGACTTCTGGGGGAATCAATATCCCTGACCTCAAGCTGTACTACAGAGCAATTGTGTTAAAAACTGCATGGTATTGGTACAGCAACAGGCAGGTAGATCAATGGAATAGGATTGAAGACCCAGAAATGAACCCACAGACATATGGTCACTTGATCTTTGACAAAGGAGCCACAACCATCCAGTGGAAAAAAGATAGCCTTTTCAACAAATGGTGCTGGTTCAACTGGAGGTCAACATGCAGAAGAATGATAAGAGTTGACCCACTCTTATCTCCTTGTACTAAGATCAACTCCAAGTGGATCAAGGACCTCCACATAAAACCAGACACACTGAAACTATTAGAAAAGAAACTTGGGAAGACCCTGGAGGACATGGGCACAGGGGGAAAGTTCCTGAACAGAACACCAATAGCTTATGCTCTAAGATCAAGAATTGACAAATGGGACCTCATAAAATTACAAAGTTTCTATAAGGCAAAGGACACTGTCAGAAGGACAAAACGGCAACCAACAACGTGGGAAATGATCTTCACCAACCCCACATCCGACAGAGGGCTAATATCCAATATATACAAAGAACTCAAGAAGTTAGACCCCAAAGAACCAAATAACCCTCTCAAAAAATGGGGTACAGAGCTAAACAAAGAATTTTCACCAGAAGAAATTCGGATGGCCGAGAAATACCTTAAGAGATGTTCAACATCATTAGTCATCAGGGAAATGCAAATCAAAACAACCCTGAGATTCCACCTCACTCCAGTCAGAATGGCTAAGATTAAAAACTCGAGAGACAACAAGTGCTGGCGAGGATGTGGAGAAAGAGGAACACTCGTCCACTGTTGGTGGGATTGCAAAATGGTAAAACCGCTCTGGAAATCAGTTTGGCGGTTCCTCAGAAAATTGGGCATGCCACTTCCAGAGGACTCTGGCATACCACTCCTGGGCATATACCCAGAGGATTCCTTTGCATACAATAAAGACACATGCTCCACTATGTTTATAGCAGCCTTGTTTATAATAGCCAGAAATTGGAAGGAGCCCAGATATCCCTCAAAAGAGGAATGGATACAGAAAATGTGGTATATTTATACAATGGAGTACTACTCAGCAATTAAAAATAATGAACTCTGTATACATTGGAGATTAGCCCTCTGTCGGATGTGGGGTTGGTGAAGATTTTTTCCCAATTTGTTGGTTGCCGATTTATCCTTTTGACAGTGTCTTTTGCCTTACAGAAACTTTGTAGTTTTATGAGGTCCCATTTGTCTATTCTTGCTCTTAGAGCATAAGCAATTGGTGTTCTGTTCAGGAATTTTTCCCCTGAGCCAATGTCCTCAAGGGTCTTCCCCAGTTTCTTTTCTATTAGTTTTAGTGTGTCTGGTTTTATGTGGAGGTCTTTGATCCACTTGGAGTTGAGCTTAGTGCAAGGAGATAAGAGTGGATCAATTCTCATTCTTCTGCATGTTGACCTCCAGTTGAGCCAGCACCATCTGTTGAAAAGGCTATCTTTTTTCCACTGGATGTTTTCAGCTCCTTTGTCGAAGATC
This sequence comes from Apodemus agrarius, assembly GCA_964023405.1. Lineage (NCBI taxonomy): Eukaryota > Metazoa > Chordata > Mammalia > Rodentia > Muridae > Apodemus > Apodemus agrarius. The sequence continues at coordinate 50,055,698 of OZ030019.1, forward strand.
AATTGGCCATAGATGTGTGGGTTCAATTCTGGGTCTTCGATCCTATTCCATTGATCCGCTTCCCTGTCACTGAACCAATACCATGCAGTTTTTAATACCACTGCTCTGTAATATTGCTTGAGGTCCGGGATATTGATTCCCCCAGAAGTTCTTTTGCTGTTGATGATAGTTTTAGCTATCCTGGGTTTTTTGTTATTCCAGATGAATTTGAGAATTGCTCTTTCTAGCTCTATGAAGAGCTGAGTTGGGATTTTGATGGGAATTGCATTGAATCTGTATATTGCTTTGGGCAAGATTGCCATTTTGACTATATTAGTCCTGCCAACCCACGAGCATGGAAGATTTTCCCATTTTCTGATGTCCTCTTCAATTTCCCTCTTCAGAGACCTGAAGTTTTTGTCGTATAAATCTTTCACATGTTTGGTTAAAGAGGTTAGACCCCAGAAAACCAAATAACCCTATCCAAAAATGGGGTACAGAGCTAAACAGAGACTTTTCACCTGAAGAAATTCGGATGGCTGAGAAACAACTTAAAAATGTTCAACATCACTAGTCATTAGGGAAATGCAAATTAAAACAACCCTGAGATTTCACCTCACACCAGTCAGAATGGCTAAGATTAAAAACTCAGAAGACATCAGGCGTTGGCGAGGATGTGGAGAAAGAGGAACACTCCTCCACTGCTGGTGGGAATGCAAGCTGGTACAACCACTCTGGAAATCAGTCTGGTGGTTCCTCAGAAAACTGGGCGTGATACTTCCGGAGGACCCAGCCATACCACTCCTGGGAATATACCCAGAAGATTCACCAGCATGCAATAAGGATACATGCTCCACTATGTTCATAGCAGCCTTATATATAATTGCCAGAAGCTGGAAAGAACCCAGATGTCCCTCAACAGAGGAATGGATACAAAAAATGTGGTATATATACACAATGGAGTACTATTCAGCCATTAGAAACAATGAATTCATGAAATTCTTAGAGAAATGGATGGAGCTGGAGAATGTCATACTAAGTGAGGTGACCCAGTCTCAAAAGAATACCCATGGTATACAGTCACTGATAAGTGGATATTAGCCTAGAAGCTTGGAACACCAAAGACACAAATCACATATCAAGTGATGTCTCACAAGAAGAAAGGAGTGGACACTGGTGCTAGAATGGACCAAAACATCATTGTGGGAGAGTACAAGAACAGTAAAGTGGGAGGGGGTGGATGCGGGAGCAGGGGGAGGGAAAAGGACATGTGGGACCTTTGGGGGTGGGGAACCAGAAAAAGGGAAATGAATTGTAAATATAGAATATATACAATAAAAAAATCAAAAAAAAATAATGAACTCATGCAATTTGTAGGTAAATGGTTAGATCTGGAAACTATCATCCTAAGTGAGCTAACCCAATCACAAAAGAATACACATGAAATGCAATCACTGATAAGTCGATATTAATGAGCCCAGAAGCCCTAAATACTCAAGGCACAATCAGCAAGTCAAATGACTCCCAAGAAGAAGAAAGGAGAGGACCCTGGGCCTGTAAAGATTGAATCCAGTATTGTAGACCCAGAACAGAGAAATCGTGGGGAGGGGGGAATGAGTGGGGAATAGCAGGGGGGGAGAGGAATTATGGGACATATGGTGGGGGGTAACTGGGAAAGGGGAAAGCCTTTGGAATGTAAACATAGAATATAGAAAATAAAAATTAAAAAAAAATGGGGTACAGAGCTAAACAAAGAATTGTCACCAGAAGAAATTCGGATGGCTGAAAAACACCTTAAGAGATGTTCAACATCATTAGTCATCCGGGAAATGCAAATCAGAGGATTAGTTTTAAGGTCAAAATCTTCACTTTGTAGCATCAAGTGCCAGTCAATCAGGCTGACACGCCATTACCACGGCAGCCTTAAAATCTGATGGCCCTAATAAGGAAAGAAGAATTCTCACCTCTAAACTTGATTTATATTCATTCCATTAAGATAAACTCAACTAAAATAATTTAAAAAATAAAATAAAAACTCATTTTACTGAACAGGAATTCTGTACTACCCACTTATACACACACACACACACACACACACACACACACGCCCCAAACCTATTGAGTATATGTATGTGTGTGTTTGCACATGGATGTGTGCATGTATGCAGAGGTTAGAGGTCAATGCAACTTCCTCTATCACTTTCCATCTTATTTTTGAACAGATTTTTCTCCCTGAATTGGGCTGGAGTTTGCCATATCAAGAAAATGAGCTGGCCAGAGAGCTCCAGGGACCCTCTCTTCTCCATTTCTCCTGCACTGGGGAAAAAATAGGAGTTTGGTGTTGTTGGTGGTAATGTTTATTTGTTTGAAGAGGCTAAGACTGAGGTCAGAAGCTTTGGGAGAGGGTCCCACAGCAAAAGGTTTAGTTTACAAATAACTAAAAGAAAGAAACCTCCCAGCCACAGTGCCAAGTACACAGAAAATGTCCTGCTATGGATAATAATGTGATTCAGTGTGAAAGCCCAGGCATTCCCTACAGACCCACTTCCTCTCCTTATTCTTGGCAGTGCAGAGGAAGGGGACCCAAGAGGCTTTCTTCTTAGAGTATCAGAATGAAGGATAGCCTGTGCTCTGAATTCTCACACTGGTAATAACAGTCTCTATGACTCTGGGGACTCCTTTTTTTTTTTGTATCTTGGAATTTAATTAATACACTGTTAAAATGTAATCCAAGCTGAAATGACATTGTTTCCTATCTCCTGTGAACTATCCATCACCACAGATTGGATTAAAATAAGAGGATTCACAGGCTAAAACCAGCACCGAAATGAAGGACACCAACATTTGAGTTTCCACTGCAGTTCAGGATACCTCAAGCTTCGAGGTCAGGAGCCTGGCTCATTCTCTCAAGTTCCAAATGGGATTACCAAAAATTGATCAGTCACTGGCAATGAAGTGGAGCTAGAAACACAGCTATGATGCAGCCTCCTTTGGCCTAATGCTCTCTTCAGACTCCGCCAAGAATCTTGACTCCATTGCAGAAAAGAATTTCAGGAGGAGCCAGTATGAAGCACAGTTGGAAAGAGATTTAAACATAGATTTAAGCATGAGATTAATAGAAAGAGAAGCGCTTGGGGAAAAAAATAACCCAATGCATACCCAAGAGCTAGGGTTTTGGCTTCTCAAGAGCACGGCCCTGAAGTACTTTGCAGTGGACACACCTATGAGCTGGGTTGCCTCTAATGGTACTGCTCAACTGTTACTGAGGAACTTTGTCTCTCTTTCAGTCAGGTACTAGAGAGGTTCCTGAAATGAGTACAACAGGGCTACAAATGAGGTTAAAGCATGGTGTATGCAGGAGGTGCGGACATGTTTTTACTATTAATAAAGTTTATGATCTTAGTTGTGAGATTTCTAGAAATTTGCCCATTTATGCTTGGGAAAGGAGTTAGGCTAGTTTTTAAGATCATGTTTACTCAGGCCTTAAGCATTATCAGTTTAATATACTTCTAGGGACTCTCTGTATACAAGGACTGCTGTCTCTGTGTGGCCACCATCACAGTAAATACTAAATTGACTGGAGGTCTAAATTGTCAGCTGGAGGCTCCACTTCGACCCTGGGTAAGAAAGTTGCTGCCCTGTGTCCAGGTAGCAATTGTTAAGATCACTTGAAATTCATCTTACCACTGGTGATAGAGCCACAGTCTAAAATTATATGTCCAAAATGAGGAGATGAAGAAACAGATCACTATTAAAATTCTGGTCTGGAGCCATCTTTGCAATCAAGGCACTTAGAGAGCACTGAGGCTTCCCTTGAGGGCTGATTTTCATTGTCCCCTGGTTGAGTGAGAGTTGCTTGTGGGTGTGACTGTGAGGCACACATGTGGGTGTGACTGTGAGGATGGTTCCAGTCAAGAGCAGTGGCTAATGTCGCAGAGGAAATAAAGGAAGGAAAGGAAAGAACTAGTGAGGCATGCTCTGTATTCATCTTCCTCTGCCTCCTGACCACCCACCCAGCCTGTGCTCTGCCACGAGTCTCCACACTCATGAGCCAAATCCACTGAAACTAGAAGCTGAGTCTAACCTTCCTCCATACAAGTTGCTGTGTTCAGGATTTTGTCACAGTGAAAGAAAAGTGACTAATACATTTGACAAGTGTTACTTTGTAAACAGATATAAAATCTAATTTCATTCATAAAAAGTGAGTGAGATTCTGCTAGAGATAAAATATAGGCCAGCCTGATCTACATATCTAGTTCCAAGCCTGCAACAACTACATAGTGGAGCTCTATCTCCATAAAAAGGGGAGGGGTAGAGGGAGATTTATGTAATCACATCATGAATTTACAGCAACACACGGCACACAGAAACCTCATCAAAATGCACCCTCTCACCAACGCACCTCTCTGCTTCCACACAGAAACTGTTCCAACAGTAAACAGGTTCTGAAGGATCTGCCCAGTAGGATCAGATTCAGTTAAATGGATGAGTTCCATGCGAGTCAGCCAGTAGAAGAAGAAAATGTTAACATCTGGCTTTACTGAGTGCAGCCCACCAGCTCACAGACTTCCATCCAAACGATTCTCTAAGTTCTACTGCCAGGTTCCAGAAGACCTGGATAGAGAGCTCCACTAGAGTGCTACTAAGATGGAACTAAAACTTGTGAGGCTGCGGAGAGCAGGAGTCTCCCTCCTTTGAGCAGTTGGATGCCACTGAGATATCGAGGAGACAGAAGATAGTGTGAGGAAAGCATCATCAGAGTTCCTACCTTGTCTCTATATCTTAAAAGAAGCTGTACAAGTGGAAAAACGAGATGGGTCTTCAGTGTTGGCTTTGGAGAAGAAAGGGTATGTGGACAGATAGAGACATCAAGTCCAAGCATCATGCAGGAAGAGAAGAAATGTGCTAACATCAGCAACGAGCAGTGTGGCTGGGGAGTCTAGGGGAATTCCAGCTCTGCCAGGAAAGCTAGATGTCTACTCTGAAAGGTTCTGAGGGCAGGAGAGATGTTACATGCAAGGAAGCAGGATTCATTATTATGTGAAGTGTGCTCCTGGTTGAGGCAAAGGAGAAGGCCATACATGGCTTAGAGGTCACTTTTTCTGTGACTTAGTTAGTGACTTAGTTAGTTAATGCAACACAACATTTGTCAGACCGCCTCCACCCTTGGCAGTGGCAAGACTCTGGGTATATTCCTGTTCTGTTCATAGCCCTCTCTGCTGTGGAAGGCCCTAGTTCTCATAACACTGCTTGGGCATGTTTGGGGAGATAGGTGGTGGTCTTGAACTTAGTGGCAGCAAAAAGAACAGGAGCATTCCAATGTTGGGACCACAATACATGTGACATGGAGGCAGTCCACACTTATGCATACAAGGAACACTGGAAGTCAAGGGCAGCTGGGTATTTATAGATAATTGCACAAGTCTCCCAAAGACTCCAGAAGCTTTTTGTTCTCTACATGTGCCGCCCTATGTGCCACTCTCTGTGCCACTCTGCGAAAGGAGACTGTTGTAGTGGACATTGCCCGCCTCCAACATCCCCCGATGAAATGTCCTGAAATACTGATTTCAGCTCAGACCTCCATTCAAATCCAGTATGAGATGGACTCCATCACCTGAAAGAAAGCATTGTGTATAAGTCACAGCCACCAGGCCTTTGTTTTCATGAACTTCCACTGCCTATTTCACAGGACCATTTAACAGATACAGTCTTAAAATGCTCTAAGGACCAAGGCTTTCTTTTGTTCAAGTAAAAATAACAAGACTGCCTGAAAGTCATCACCTGATAGGCTAGTCCTCTAAAAAGTAGTAAAGAAAAATACTTGGCCACAAGTGGAGCTACAGTGCTGTGTCTCCAAAACTCGCAAACTTGTGAGGTTTTCCTAGGAATGGTTGGCTATCTCCTTTGGTTTTTTAATGTTTTTTTTTTGTTTGTTTATATGAGTTTTTGTGGTGTGAGGGTGTGTGGTACACACATCTATGTGGATATTTGTGTGCATGGATGCACACAAATGTGGAGGTCAGAGGACAGGCTCCAGTGCCGGTCCTTGATTGCCTTCTTCCACTTTTTTTTGAGACAGGATGTCTTGTTGATCTGAAATATACCAAGTGAGCTAAACTAGGTGGTCAGCAAGCATCTGGAGGCCTGCCTGCCTATACTCGCCATCTCATTCTTGCTGGGATTGTAGGCATGAGGCATCCTGCCAGTTATGTATAAGGATTTGGGAGGCTCAGGTCTTAATGCTTTCAAGGCAGGTGCCTTCCCTGCTAAGCTGTTTCTCTAGCCATAATGAGTATTGTAATAATCAGTCTTCTTTTAGGACATCGACTGTGTCCTTTACCATGCCTAGTTGCAGTTAACTAGCTTATATTTTGAGGATTACTCAACTTTTGTATGGACAGCTTAAAGAAAAACATTATATCATTATCAGTGTTCCATCAAGATTGTTCTCCAATTGAAGTTTTACATTCAGAAATTATACATTTTCAAAAAAAATGTAAATCACTGCCATTAACTGTAAGTAGTTTGAGGGAGAGTAATGGTTGGAGCCATTAATGTAAATTCTCCAGGGATCAGTCATTTGTTTCTCATAAAACACAACAATTGGATATACTTAAAGCATCCAAGAAAATGCCCTCAGGTCTCTTTCAAGAGCAATATGTCTCTTAACTATTGAGGCATCTCCACTGCATCAAAGAAGTGGACTTGTCAAAGTTCTAGGTCAACCAAATATGTACTACACATATACTACATAATTTCATAATAAGTACAAAATGGTAAAAATTGAAATTGTTTTCCAGTAAAAAAAAAAATCTCAGGAGGTTGTTGCCCCCAGTTTCTTCTTGAGAGAACCCTTGGATGAAGTTGAAAGTAAGTTTGCACCCATGTGCCAGGGATGAGCAGTACACTGTAGCAAAGGGACAAGATTGAGAACATAAGTGCTTGGGAGTCTCAGGGTTGCACAAGATGCTCCTAGTGTGGAACGTGGGAGGTGTGATGATGATACTCCTCCCCAGTAATGTGTGCTGGATGGATGTGAGAAGATGCTCCTGGCTGGTGGCAGATGCTCTTTTTTTGTGCATAGGTTATCAATTCCCTTTCAATATAACCATCTATCTCAAATGTAAAGGAATGAATTTGAAATGGATACCCTCTAATTTCCGGGGTCTAACGTCATATATTGGATATACAATACCAGCCCTCTGTTGGATATAGGGTTGGGGAAGATCTTTTCCCAAATTGTTGGTTGCCATTTTGTTATTTTGATGGTGTCCTTTGCCTTACAGAAACTCAGGGCTGAAAACAATTAAGTAGAAAGAAAGTGAACCAAAGAAAGAACCAACAAAACCAGGAGCTGGTTCTTTGAGAAAATCAACAAGATAGATAAACCCTGAGCCAGACTAACCAAAGAGCACAGAGACAGTATCCAAATTAACAAAATTAGAAATGAAAAGGGAGATATAACAACAGAAACTGAGAAAATTCCAAAAATCGTCAGATCCTACTACAAAAGCCTATAGCCAACACAACTGGAGAATCTGGAGGAAATGGACAATTTCCTAGACAGATAGATACCAAATACCAAAATTAAAACAGAATCAAATAGATCATCTAAACAGTCCCATAACCCCTAAAGAAATAGAAGGGGTCATAAAAGGGGTCATTTGCTTCCAACCAAAAAAAGAACAGGACCAGATGGTGTTAGTGCAGAATTCTATCAGACCTTCAAAGTAGACCTAGCACTAATATTCTTCAAACTATTCCACAAAATAGAAACAGAAGGAGCACTACCCAACTTGCTCTATGAAGCCACAATTACACTGATACCAAAACCACACAAAGATCCAACAAAGAAAGAGAACTAAAGGCCAATTTCCCTTATGAACAACGATGTAAAACTACTAAATAAAATTCTTGCCAACCGAATACAAGAACATATCAAAACGATCATTCACCATGATCAAGTAGGCTTAATCCCAAAGATGCAGGTATAGTTCAATATATGGAAATCCATCCGTGTAATCCACTACAAAACAAACTCAAAGAAAAAAACCACACAGCCATTTCATTAGATGCTGAAAAGGCATTTGACAAAATTCAGCACCCTTTCATGCTAAAAGTCTTGGAAAGAACAAGAACAAGAATTCAAGTTCCGGGCTCTGTGGGACATCCCCGAGCCCTCTGGTGAGCACCAAGGCTGCTTCTGCAACCAGCTCGCCGGCCCCTGGACCAGCGGTGTAGCAGCGGGCCGCCATATTGCAACCAGGACACAGCTGGAAAGGCCCAGGATCTGTGGGACATCCCCGCCCTCGGGTGAGCACCTAAGCTGCGTTCTGCAACCAGCTCGCCGGCCCCTAGACCAGCGGTGTAGCGGCGGGCCTCCATATTGCAACCAGGACACAGCTGGAAAGGCCCAGGTAAACACCCCTTCCAGGGCTACACTCACGGGGGTATCTGCTAGGGTCTCCGAGCCAAGCAGGCGGAGTCCCGCCTAGGCTCTGTGGGACATCCCCGAGCCCTCTGGTGAGCACCAAGGCTGCTTCTGCAACCAGCTCGCCGGCCCCTGGACCAGCGGTGTAGCAGCGGGCCGCCATATTGCAACCAGGACACAGCTGGAAAGGCCCAAGCTCTGTGGGACATCCCCGCCCTCGGGTGAGCACCTAAGCTGCGTTCTGCAACCAGCTCGCCGGCCCCTAGACCAGCGGTGTAGCGGCGGGCCTCCATATTGCAACCAGGACACAGCTGGAAAGGCCCAGAGAAACAACAGGTGAGCCCAGCCTCACAGGAGATTCAAACACCAGCCACTGACAACAAGGCCAACTAAAACCAGAAATAACCAGATGGCAAAAGGAAAACGAAGGAACGTTACTAACAAAAATCAAGGCAACATGACAGCATCTGAACCCAGTTCTCCAACAACAGGAATCCCTGGATACCCTAAAACACCAGAAAAACAAGACTTGGATATAAAATCACTGGTCAGGATGCTGGTAGCTGAACACATAGAAAAATCTCGTAAAGAAATAGAGGAGAAAATGGATCAAAAGTTAGAAGCCTTTACGAGGCAAATACAAAAATCACTTCAAGAAATGCAGGAGAAGATGGATCAAAGAGAAGAAGACAATAAGGAAGAAAGACAAAAGTCACTTAAAGAACTACAGAAGAACGTGGGCCAACAAGTAGAAGCTATGAAAGAGGAAGCACAAAAATCTATTAAAGAAATACATGAAAACACAATCAAGCAAGCGAAAGATCTGAGCACATCCATCCAGATACTAAAAACAGAAGTAGAAACAACTAAGAAATCACAGAGGGAGACAACATTGGAGATAGAAAACCTGGGGAAGAAATCAGGGGCCATAGACGCAAGTATCAACAATAGAATACAAGAGATAGAAGACAGAATCTCAGAAGCCGAAGATAACATAGGAACCATTGATTCAACAGTCAAAGAAAATACTAAATGCAAAAAGGTGGTAACCCAAAACATCCAGGAAATCCAAGACACTATGAGAAGACCAAACCTAAGGATTATAGGTATAGACGAGAGTGAAGATTTACAAGTTAAAGGGCCAGCTAATATCTTCTATAAAATTATGGAAGAAAACTTCCCCAACCTAAGGAGAGAGATGCCCATGAATATACAAGAAGCCTATAGAACCCCAAACAGACTGGACCAGAACAGAAATACATCCCGTCACATAATAATCAAAACTCCAAATGTAATAAACAAAGAAAGAATACTAAAGGCAGCAAGAGAAAAAGGCCAAGTAACATATAAAGGAAAACCTATCAGAATAACACCAGACTTCTCACCTGAGACCATGAAAGCTAGAAGATCCTGGGCAGATATCATGCAAACTCTAAGAGAACACAAACTTCAGCCAAAACTACTTTACCCAGCAAAACTCTCAATTGCCATTGATGGAGACATCAAGGTATTCCATGACAAAACCAAATTTGCAAGATATCTCTCCACAAATCCAGCCCTACAAAGGATAATAGGGGGAAAACACCAAGACAAGGACGGAAACTACACCCGGGAAGAAGCAAGATAGAAACCTCCTCTCATCAAACCCAAAAGAAGATAACCTCTCGAATATAAAAAATAAATAAGATAAATAAATATAATTTCAAAAATGTCTGGAGGTAATAATTACTATTCCTTAATATCTCTTAACGTCAATGGACTCAATTCCCCAATAAAAAGACATAGATTAACAGACTGGATACGGAAACAGGACCCTACATTTTGCTGCATACAGGAAACACATCTCAGTGTTAAAGACAAACACTACCTTAGAGTAAAAGGCTGGAGGACAATTTTACAAGCAAATGGTCTCAGGAAACAAGCTGGAGTAGCCATTCTAATATCAGATAAAATTGACTTTCAACCTAAAATCATCCAAAGAGACTCAGAAGGTCACTTCTTGCTGGCCAAAGGGAAAATCCACCAGGAAGAGCTCTCAATACTGAACATCTATGCTCCAAATGCAAGGGCAGCCTCATTCGTAAAAGAAACCTTACTAAAGCTTAAAGCACACATTACACCTAACACAATAATTGTGGGTGACTTCAACACCCCACTCTCCTCAATGGACCGATCAGGAAAGCAGAAACTAAACAGGGACACAGTGAAACTAATTGAAACTCTGGACCAATTGGATTTAACAGATATATATAGAACATTTCATCCTAAAGCTAAAGAATATACCTTTTTCTCAGCACCGCATGGTACCTTCTCCAAAATAGACCATATAATCGGTCACAAGACAGATGTCAACAAATACAAGAAGATCGAGCTAATCCCATGCCTCTTATCAGATCACCATGGAGTAAGAGTGGTCTTCAATAGCAACAAAAACAACAGAAAGCCCACATACACATGGAAACTGAACAATACTCTACTCAATGACACCTTGGTCAAGGAAGAAATAAAAAAAGAAATCAAAGACTTTTTAGAATTCAATGAAAATGAAGGTACAACCTACCCAAATCTATGGGACACAATGAAAGCAGTGCTAAGAGGAAAACTCATAGCTCTAAGTGCATCCAAAAAGAAACTGGAGAGAGCATACACTAGCAGCTTAATGGCACACCTTAAAGCCCTGGAAGAAAAACAAGTTAATTCACCCAGGAGGAGTAGAAGACAAGAAATCATCAAACTCAGGGCTGAAATCAATCAAATAGAAACAAAGAGAACCATACAAAGAATCAACAAGACCAGGAGCTGGTTCTTTGAGAAAATCAACAAGATAGATAAACCCTTAGCCAGACTAACCAAAGGACACAGAGACAGTCTACAAATTAACAAAATTAGAAATGAAAAGGGAGACATAACAACAGAAACTGAGGAAATTCAAAAGATCATCAGATCCTACTACAAAGGTCTATACTCAAAACAACTGGAGAATCTGGAGGAAATGGACGATTTCCTAGACAGATATCAAATACCAAAATTAAATCAGCATCAAGTAGACCAGCTAAATAGTCCCATAACCCCTAAAGAAATAGAAGGGGTTATAGAAAGCCTCCCAACCAAAAAAAGTACGGGACCAGATGGTTTTAGTGCAGAATTCTACCAGACCTTCAAAGAAGACTTAACACCAATACTCTCCAAACTATTCCACAAAATAGAGACAGAAGGGACACTGCCCAACTCATTCTTCGAAGCCACAATTACGCTAATACCTAAACCACAAAAAGATCCAACAAAGAAAGAGAACTTCAGGCCAATTTCTCTGATGAATATAGATGCAAAAATACTAAATAAAATTCTTGCTAACCGAATCCAAGAGCACATCAAAACGATCATCCACCATGATCAAGTTGGCTTCATCCCAGGGATGCAGGGATGGTTCAATATACGGAAATCCATCAATGTAATCCACTACATAAACAAACTGAAAGAAAAAAACCACATGGTCATCTCATTAGATGCTGAAAAAGCATTCGACAAAATTCAGCATCCTTTCATGCTAAAAGTCTTGGAAAGAGCAGGAATTCAAGGCCCATACCTAAACATAGTAAAAGCAATCTACAGCAAACCAGTAGCCAACATCAAAATAAATGGAGAGAAACTTGAAGCATTCCCACTAAAATCAGGGACTAGACAAGGCTGCCCTCTCTCTCCATATCTTTTCAATATAGTACTTGAAGTTCTAGCAAGAGCAATTAGACAACATAAGGAAGTCAAAGGGATACAAATTGGAAAGGAAGAAGTGAAACTATCAATATTTGCAGACGATATGATAGTTTACCTAAGCGACCCAAAAAACTCCACCAGAGAACTTCTACAGCTGATAAACAACTTCAGCAAAGTGGCAGGTTATAAAATTAACTCAAGCAAGTCAGTGGCCTTCTTGTACTCAAAGGACAAGCAGGCAGAGAAAGAAATTAGGGAAATAACACCCTTCACAATAGCCACAAACAACATAAAGTATCTTGGCGTAACTCTAACCAAACAAGCGAAAGATCTGTACAACAGGAACTTCAAGTCCCTGAAGAAAGAAATCGAAGAAGACCTCAGAAGATGGAAAAATATTTCTTGCTCCTGGATTGGCAGGATCAATATAGTAAAAATGGCCATCTTGCCAAAAGCAATATACAGATTCAATGCAATCCCCATCAAAATCCCAACTCAATTCTTCATAGATCTTGAAAGAGCAATTCTCAAATTCATCTGGAGCAACAAAAAACCCAGGATAGCTAAAACTATTCTCAACAATAAAAGGACTTCTGGGGGAATCAATATCCCTGACTTCAAGCAGTACTACAGAGCAATTGTGTTAAAAACTGCATGGTATTGGTATAGCAACAGGCAAACAGATCAATGGAACAGGATTGAAGACCCTGAAATTAACCCACAGACTTATGGTCACTTGATCTTTGATAAAGGAGCCACAACCATCCGATGGAATAAAGATAGCCTTTTCAACAAATGGTGCTGGTTCAACTGGAGGTCAACATGCAGAAGAATGCGAATTGACCCACTCTTATCTCTTTGCTCTAAGATCAACTCCAAGTGGATCAAGGACCTCCACATAAAACCAGACACACTGAAACTATTAGAAAAGAAACTTGGGAAGACCCTGGAGGACTTGGGCACAGGGGAAAAGTTCCTGAACAGAACACCAATAGCGTACGCACTAAGATCAAGAATCGACAAATGGGACCTCATAAAATTACAAAGTTTCTGCAAAGCAAAGGACACTGTCCGAAGGACAAAACGGCAACCAACAAAGTGGGAAAAGATCTTTACCAACCCCACATCCGACAGAGGGCTAATATCCAATATATACAAAGAACTCAAGAAGTTAGACCGCAAAGAAACAAATAACCCTATCAAAAAATGGGGCACAGAGCTAAACAAAGAATTTTCACCAGAAGAAATTCGGATGGCCAAGAAACACCTTAAGAGATGTTCAACATCATTAGTCATCAGGGAAATGCAAATCAAAACAACCCTGAGATTCCACCTCACACCAGTCAGAATGGCTAAGATTAAAAACTCAAGAGACAACAAGTGCTGGCGAGGATGTGGAGAAAGAGGAACACTCCTCCACTGTTGGTGGGATTGCAAAATGGTAAAACCACTCTGGAAATCAGTTTGGCGGTTCCTCAGAAAATTGGGCATGTCACTTCCAGAGGACCCTGCCATACCACTCCTGGGCATATACCCAGAGGATTCCCCTACATGCAATAAAGACACATGCTCCACTATGTTTATAGCAGCCTTGTTTATAATAGCCAGAAATTGGAAGGAGCCCAAATACCCCTCAAAGGAGGAATGGATACAGAAAATGTGGTATATTTATACAATGGAATACTACTCAGCAATTAAAAATAATGAATTCATGCAATTTGTAGGTAAATGGTTAGACCTGGAAAATATCATCCTGAGTGAGCTAACCCAATCACAAAAGAATGCACATGAAATGCAATCACTGATAAGTGGATATTAATGAGCCCAGAAGCACTAAATACTCAAGACACAAATAGCAAGTCAAATGATTCCCAAGAAGAAGAAAGGAGAGGACCCTGGGCATGTAAAGATTGCATCCAGTTTAGTAAAGAAACCGAGGGGGGAGGGGGAATGATTGGGGAATAGTTGGGGGGGAGAAGAACTATGGGAACTATGGTGGGTGGGAACTGGGAAAGGGGAAAGCCTTTGAAATGTAAACATAGAATATAGAAAATAAAAATAACTAAAAAAAAAAAAGATAAAAGGATCAACTTTTTTTTCTAAAATACTTATTCTGTCTTAAAAACTGAAAGGCAACAGGGAAGAGATAAGAATGAAAGTTCTCAAGAGAAATATGTTT